>MU383942.1:0-119903 GCA_022495065.1 Xylaria telfairii
AGCTAGAAATTTTAAAAAAATTTAATAAAATAACTATTTATTATAATATTTTAAATTATTTATAATATATTATTAAAAATATTTATAGCTATAATATTTTATATTTTAGTTTTTTTAACCTTAATTTTAAAAAACTTATAAGTTATTTTAAAACTATTTTATTTTTATTTTTTAAACTAATTAATTTTTTATTATAAGCTAAATATTTATTTATTATATTTATATTATAATTATATATTTTTTAAAAATTAAGAATAAAAAATAACTTTTAAAAATATAATTAATAAAACCTAGGTATAAAATTTAATAATATTAAGTTTTTTTTATATAATATATTTTATTAATATTTATTAGTTAGTAAAAATTGTAATTTTAATATAACTAGGCTATTTAAAATATTTGTTCTTAGTTATTTATTAATAAATAATTTTTAAAATTATTTTATTTTTATTTTAATAGTTTTTAATTTTATATAGTCTTTATTTATTAAGTATAAAAACGTTAATATATATATAACTTCCAGCTTTTTTAAAAATATAAAACCGTTTATTTTTAGTTTTAATCCTGCTAATTAGTAAAAAATAAATAAATACAGGTTTTTAATTTAATTATAAACAAGAAATATAATAACTAGAAATATAATTAAAATATATTAAAATATAATATTCGATTATATTTTTTAAGCTAATATTATAATATTAAAACTAAAAAAAAAGCTAAATTAAATATAGCTTAGCGCTAATTAAAACGCGAGTATATTTTTTTATAAAGGTTTATTAATATTAATATATATAAGCTTTAATAATTTATAAAACTTGTTATATTTAATATAATTTAATTATAAATATTTTTTTATATTATAAATAATAGTTATAACTATAATAATATTATTATAAATATAATTTTTAAAAAATATAAATAATATAATAATAAACTATTTAAAGATTTTAGTTTTAAAAAAGAGATTTTATTTAATTAGTTTTTAAGCTTTTTTAATAAAAACGTAGAAAAACTTTTTAAAAACAAAAAAAAAACAACTTATGCTTGTTTAACTAATATAAAAAACTTCTCTATAAGCTTTTTATAAAAGCTTACAAGTTGGCTTATAGTAAGGTTTTTAAAAAAAATAACAGTATTATATATAGCTAAGCTAAAGTATTTATTTTAAAAGCTTTTAAAAAACATCTGCTTTTTATAATAATTATATTTATTATTTTTAAGCTATTATTAAAACCTCGGAAATAAAATATTATATTAAACAACTATATATAAAATACTACGTTATTTTTTTATAGCTTTTTAATAACTTTTTTATACTAGTTATATTTTATAACTTTTTATAATAATAACTAAAAAAAATAAACCGTTTTAATAATATAAATTTCTTTAAATATACTTTTAAATTAAAATAATATTTTTTTTAATACTAATTTATTTATTTATTTTATTTTATTTTTTTTTTTTTATTATATTAGTTTAAAAGTTAAAAAAATATTATATATCGTTAATAAATAATATTTATAATATAAACTTAAGTACTTATTTATGCCGACTTAGCGCTAAGCTTATATTAATACTTATATAATAACACGTAAAAAACAAATAAAACTTTTAATTAATAAGCCGTTTTTTTTTATTTAATAAAAAACCTTGCTATAAAAACAAAAAGCCTAGCTGAACTAATTTTTTTAATAATAAAAAAAATCGTAATAATAAAAATAACTTATTTAAAAGTTGCGGAGCAAAAAATTCCAGTTATAACAATAAGTGCTAAGCTTTACTCGCGACCTTATAATATTATCTACTTATCCACTTTAACTTATATACAATATTTAATCTATATATAAGTTTTATAAGTTTAGTTTTGCTTAAAATAAAAAATTATCGACTTTTTTTGTTTATCTGGCCATTATACGCAGTTTTTTCTTCAAGGCTGAGTCGCCGAGCGAACATGGCCTTTGTATTGGTCTTATTATAATATCGGCAACTAATGCGACACCGAGGCGCGAGTGTAAAACGTACGTTTTAGGACCAGGTCCCTGAACAATGTAGTTCCAAGGTAAGATTGTATCTACTGTTTTCCGAATACGGCAGTTCACATTATAGAACTGTTCCGGGGTAAGAGTTATGTCGTCCCTTAAAGCATTATGTTTCGCCCACTCAGGGCCTAATGATGCAGGCGGAGATGTGATGGAAATGGTGTTTCGAAGGGCAGATTCCCGTCTTACTGGAACTGGAATCATACTTCTCTGGCTCTTAAAAGAGTACTCGGATGATGGCCGAGACATGCTTGCTGGGTATATGATTGGTCTGTGGGATATGAATTAGATGAGAAGCTATGGGGTTGGGTATTGGGGGACAAAGAGGGTTGTTTTAACTTGACATGCCATACTCGGATATTTATGGAAATACTTAGATTAACACTGTTACCAAACAATAGATGATATACTGTTTTAGCCCCTTGAGGCTAACGAAACAATACCTTTGATTTGATCCATGTAAGAGTCATGTGACAAAGAGATTGTATAATAACATCCACAAATGGCAAATTCTCATAAGCGTAGCACGTGAATCATGTAAAATAACCCCAAATGATCTATACAATCTCACAGACACAGAACACCCTTTCCCTGCTCCTATCATGTGTTGTTCATCTCTGATTTTAAACATTACCGATGTCTTTTTTCTTTAATTGCTCAATCTTTCTGGACTTTTACTTCTTCCCGTACCAGGATAACACCATCAGCAACGTTGTTATCACTTATCCAGGAGTCTGGTCGTTCGCCATGCTTATATTTTCCCTTTCCCTGCTTGTCTTCAGCACCTGTTGAATTTCGGTCGTCGTTTGCCCGAATTCCAAACCCCATTGAATGACGACTGAAGATAGCGACTCTATTCTCCCCTCGCTTCACGTGTGTATCGCTGTTGCCGTGTCCTGTGTTCGTCCTGTAAGTGTTGTTAGAAATTACTACTTTTATAAAGTATTAACTCATTGTCGAGGCTATGGGCGCGCACAGGGGCTCCTTGAAGGAAGATCCAGCTGAGACGAAAGACAAAGAACTAAGAGATGCGTACTACCTATTCTCATTGTATGTTGAACCACCGATAGTGTGCATAGTGTAAACGCCTTCCACGTCGCGAATTTTACCTCTCCCTCTCCCACAGGCCCGAGTTAGCCAGCTACTTTTAGATAATAGCTTATCTATGGACCCTTTATAGACAGGAAAACAAATTGCGATGCCGATGGCTATTAAGGTTACTGCAAGTTCGGCCGTGTGCCATTTTACCAACTCAACCGTGTCCTCTGATAAATTCTAGTTAGTTTTTTCCCTTCTTCGCGTCTCAGATTGCTATCTTAGCTCCGATTGACTTTTGCTTAAGAATGAGACGAAGGCCACTCACTTAAATAGTTTGAACTCCCTAGCCTGTAAAGTTCAGCTGCTCGCTTAACACCACAACCCGCAGCCCTATAATACAAGTTTAGTGAGTGTAATTTCTTTCCTCCTGTTCCCCCGCCTTCCTTTCCGTCAGTTCTAATTTCTTTCATCTTTTTTCTCCTGTTAATTAATATAAATATGACTTACGCGAGGCCAAGAGTCAGACTTGCTAGAACTGTAAACTTCTGCTTCGGGTGTGAGTGAAACCGCCTCTGTCGAAATATATTTAGCCAACAAACACTCAAGTACAAATACGAGCGATCAAGGAATTTTTCAGGTGCTATATACCATATTTTCTAAGATGCCGGCTGCCGAATATGGGTTCTCGAAGCACGGAGAGGAGGTAGGGGTTTTCCAAACTACTCACCAATAACCACCAGGGAAATATTGCGTAGCAAACGTCCACAACCACGCTTAGTGCGCCCGCCAAATATTCTATCGGGAGAAAGTCCGTCCTGCAGTGTCCATCTATACGTGGATCCCAGAGGCGTGCTACCGGTTGGCACGGGAGCCAACATAGGAACAATGAAATGATGACGAAGATGCCGAAGAGGACCACTGGAGTCCAAAGCACAATTTTGTATACTCGTGTGACTAATTGCGCCGCTATTGTATGTAGAAAGAACGCTATGGATAGTTTCGAGGTAACATTTCCCAAGATGAGAAACGTCTGGCCGATCATCTCGTCGAGTATAGCGCGGGTCTGCTTATCTGGCGAATGTATTGCCGAGACATCTTTCCCGAGGCCGTTTTCTGCAGAGAGCGTTACTAGAATAGCGTATATTAAGAGGCACGCCTATTAAAAAGGAATTCTAGTTAGTAAATTTTTCATTCGCTTCTCACGGAGTCCCGCCTTTCTCCTATTTACTAAGGTGTGTCACAGTTGCCTCTCGGTGCTTGGCACGATGGAAACTCACAAATGAGATGATATAGCACCAATCATCAGCTCTGAATGTTTCGAGGATTCTGGCACGAATGTAAACCCGTAACGGGACGAATAAAAATGTTATACCGACAAAAATCCACACCGCCCGGAGTGCCGGGTCCGCAGCATGGTCGATACCGTGTACCATTATTGAAGTAGTAAGTTTTGGGCTTATTTGACGGTTGTTGCAATAAATTTGTGTCGTTGGATTGTCGTGTACGTTATGCAATCGTCACAATAAAACAATATTCATGGCGACGAGCATAATTATAATATCGTAACTTGAGTGAGCGCGTGGATATTTACAACCCCTCAAAAGCCCGCCTATCCCTTGCCCTCTTGCCTCATGATATTCTCTTGCAACATGCAATTGACTGTCAACCAATAATGGACCCGGGATTCTGCGACCTGACCTATAGCAATCATCAATTGGTAACGAACGTGGCCGCAGTCAATTCCCAGAGCCTCAGAAGCACTCCGCAACTATTCCGCCTTTGGCTAGCTGTTTCAAATTGAGATTTCCTAGCGTTGTTCTGTGCAACGATGAGGTGAAGAGTTCTCATTCGAGGCTACCAAAATCATAACATTCTACAGGGCTAATGGCGGCCCGCTTTAGGGAGTGGCATAAAGGCAAGGGCGCGTTGAATTGTTGTGCTATCGTTTAGTGTGCTACTTAACCTAACATTTGGGTGGGCTCATCTATGTGGTCTTTTCTATATTTTCTTCTACTTCGCGTCATGGTTTACCGATGCAGATTATATCGATCAAAAGTTCGGGAAGATCTCGATCTCTGGAGAAACCCTGTAGTTTAAGCTTGATCGTCATGGGTCTTCCCCCTTACATTTAATTACCTGCCTCACGGCCGTTGGTATAAAATGCAGGGATATTGTACAACCACAAAGTAATGAACGAGCTATCTAGAATCTAGATTCATCTCTCGATGCAATGGCCCTATGTAAAGTGGGGAGGGTTCCCCAGAGGACCGGGCGGTGGGCGGCATTCTAAAGAGCTGGGACTGAGGATGACCATCTGATGCAAAGAGGAAACTCAAAGTTATCCCTTGGAGCCGCGGGGTTGCGCGAAATACTCAACAGGCATCTATACTTGCAGGCTTCCCAAGCGCCAGAGACCGCCTCCCTTACAGAACATATCATATGAGCTACTGCCTTCTGTATGAAGTCCGGATCAACTGGTCAGCCAAGCGTCAGTCAGGTTACCATATCTTTGGTCCTAGGGAGGAAGGTATATATACATCGCTTTACTACTCTCCATCCTCCTGAGGAACACCGCGGCGTGCCGCGGTGTCATGAGCAGACTATCGTCTCCTATCAAATTGTATACTTTTAACAACCCTTGTAGAAGCACTCTGAGACATCTCGAACTGATCAGTTAGTCCCCACTAGTATATTCAGCCCGTTATCGTTTAGCTCGAAACGATATTGCTCTTAATAGCGGTCGCTTACCAATTACAGAGGGGACTTCGTGTCTCGGTCTTCAACCGTCAAAAGTACGTTTTCTTTAGCTCCGGGGCTATCACCATAGTCACAATGAGCGGGCATGTATGTAAGTAGATAGAGAGGTGTTTTTATTTAGATAATTAATAGTGAAACAAGGAGCAGCCATAAGGGCTACAGGGGATCTAGTCGTGCATGTATCACGAACAAGCTAGGAACCCGTACTTGAGACAACAAACATTTGCTGTTCCACGAAAGTTTCTAAAACCACCCTGTTGGGACTGATCCAACTTTGTTGTAAAATCTTAGGTGTGTGATAGCAGAGGAGTGGAACATATTACCAGCCTCTCTTATTTCAATACTTCGATAGCCACCACCACCAAATAGCAACGACAACTTCGTCATAAGATACTTTCTCTTAACTACTAAGACTATTCACAATGATAACTATAATTTGTTACTAAAAACGAGGATTAACGGCAAAACAGCTAGCTGGATTATCAACCTGTCAGATTCGGCGATAGCTTAAATATTCGCGTGTGTAGGCTCAACACGACTTGACGAACCCCCCCCTTCGACGTCTACGCTTTCTAATACCCACATATTTAGGAAAATCGGTATACCTAGTGAATAAATATATAGGGAAATATACGACTACTAGTTGACGATACTGCTGACAGAATCACTGGTGAATATATTATGGGTATGTGAGGTACCTGAACACACATGATCTTTGAAGTAAAGCAGATAAGTATGGGCGAGTTGTGCCCATGGGCCCTCGACCTCATACTGCTTATTAGTCTGTTATGGTCGAGATTTACCCTCATATAATGGGCAATACAGTTAGGTACAATACTGACCTTGTTGTACCTATCACCGCAAGCTTATAAAAACGCGAAGAGAAATGTGGGCGGGATAGAACACAAGAATACAGAGCATAAAAACGAAACAATGAGTGAAAATCAATTATCACAATACCTTTTTCCTTCTCTGTATTTTACACCAATGTTTCTTGAATCAAGAGTTAACACCTATGGACTGAAAGCGACATAGGGTGACTTGATAGGGTAGGTCTATTGAGATTATGAAAGGTGAGATGTGGGGGGAAAAATAGGTTGTGTGTGATAATACGTCCAATCATACGTATTATTGCATAAGCTACCTAGGTATTGACGACGTCAATGTTTCTAAATTCTTCAACTTCTGACTAAATATATATTTTGATAGTGTCACTTCGGGAGATGTCAAGCGCCTCGATAACACCTTACAGCTCCCGTTTTATTTAAGTGAAGAAGGGATCAGGTGCCATGGAGCAAAGGAAAAGTCAGCGGGGAAGACTTAACGAACCCCTCTCTTGTACTCCAGATGACGATTAAATAATAGTGCCCTAGAATGATAAATGTATTTGGTATATAGGCTTATCGTCATCATTAATATATGTGTCGGTGTATCCTCCCCAAAACTCAAGGCTTCTCGGTAGGTAACCCAGCATCAAGTTCGTGAAGGTGGGATTCTGCAGGCATCTCGGAATAGTTGGTTTGCAATGACCTGACCTCTGCGGAATGACTGGGCCAGCTTTGTGAGCCAACCGTGCTGCTCATGGCAGTCATGGCTACCTCGTCCTTTGGAGGAGGAGGGGGAGGTGTTGGTGGCGACTGGCTTGGCGCTTGGCGATGGCGACGACGAGCAAATACGTAAATTCCGGCCGAAAACAAAGCTACAGCTGCCACGACGCCAACTACAATGCCCGCTATGGCACCAGATGAACTAGAACACCCAGTCAATTATTTGTTGTTTAGAGGACGTTTTGCGAAGCTTTCTGAGTATTTAGAGGTGATCTTGGCCGGGAGAGAAAGCCATGTACTCTAAACATCACCTAGAGGAGGGGGGTGAATTTAGAAATTCCTTACAGTGAGCTGTTCCCGGAGCCTCCGGATTGAGCCTATTTGTTGATTAGAAACGTCTATGTAAGGGGGCTCCTCACTAGGTTCAAGGTATCTACTTACTGACTCCTGGCTGGAGGGCGAGCCGGAACGGGAGGATGTCGGGGCTGAAGTTGACACTACTATCCCATCGATGACATGAGCGTAATTTGCAAATCCTGATGTCGAAGCGGTAATCAAGACGGTCCCTGATGCAGAGGCAGAGCCGAACACTTCGACATACGCCGAGCTACTTAGGGGCCATTGACTATAGCACGTCCCTCCGTAGGCCGGGCGATTTGGATCCAGTAATGTTTCTGGCGGTGTCAACATGTAACCACTTTTACGAGTTAGTTCCTCTTCTTTCGTAATAGACATGAACACCATCCGGACAAAGCCGAGGTTCTCGACTTACACGGGACAACATGCTTGATAATCGGCTTTGGTGATGACTGCTTGCCATCCAAATGGACAGACGAGAGGACTCATCAGGGGTACCATTGACCCCACAGTTGTTGGATTCACACGATAAGGCTTATAATATGACATGAACTCCGGCGGATAGCAGTCTGACACGGTAGTTCCGGGAACCGGAACAGGTTCGTGAAGCCATATGAAATACCCGGGAGAGGATAACATGGTCAGCTGATCTTGATTACATGATTCCGGCGGTATGAATGTCGTGGTGAGCGGAACGGCATATGGCGTTGATGTTGTAGGCTGGCTGGTCCCAGTTGTCGCCGTTGGCCTTTGCCTCACGTAAAGGGTCTTGGGTGAAGCATCTTCCCTTTGCTCATCATTCAATCGGTTTAATTCTGTCGGTGATGCTTGCTTGCCCTTCCGAACTAACTGGGCCATGGCGTCAGCGCAGAAAAGCACTATAGCCGTCGACAATAAAGGCCGCAACCGCATATCGTGCAAGTCGCTTCGTTGAATGAAGGCATACAAGTCAAGACGATCACATTAGCTGCAATAAGCGTTTAGACATGGTCGATGGATGAGAATGATGTTCCAGGATTTACGGAAGAGGAAAGTCATTTTGATCAAGGGCGTGGGATTATGGGTCTTATGCTTATGGCTAGTCTGCTAGCCCGCACCGTAGATAGCTCTGTAATGGAACTATAGGATCTGCCCGCCGACGCTTTCTTCTGTTAATACGCTGGGGGTAGGGTATACTCTAGTGTGCATTGTATCAGGCTGTGTTCCTGAAAAAGCATAGAACCATCCAAAGGGGCTGAAATTGGATTAGGGGTGATAGCGTCAGCACCTTGTCATTGGCCGTAGGACTTTCATGGACCCCCAGCAATGCAACCTCATCGGCCATCATCATGCGCTCTCCGGATGGAGGCTGGAACATAAATAAAAATGGAAGTCCTCGAGTCCTATTACAAAAGCCACACCACGCCACTCATATACTCAGACGAAGATTCAAGATTTGATGACTGATGTAGGTGATAAATACGCTTCTATACAAGGCTTGGTGAGGCGATCACTGAATTCTCAGATCAAGTATGCGAGATAGTGGCGCAAATTGACTTTGACAGCAGGTAGTATCGAATTGATCCTACGAAGGATCCAGTTGCATTCTGAGGTCGTGTTAAGAAAGCCATCGTCGGATACGCAACCGCATTCAGTGCGAATAGGAGAAGCCAGAGAAGGGATAGACCCCAAGGATCGCGGAGTACGACATTCATTGTAGCTCAAACATGGCCAGTCAATTGCTTACAGCGCCGGCCTGTCCAAAACCACGTATCGATTATTATCAGCCAATATACCTAGTTTGCCTATATGGACGGGGCAATCGGGGATTTGCCTCGTCCTTGTACAGTAGGCATGTTCTGTTTATCGCGCCAGGGTTGGTTGAAATACCGGTAGCGATTCCCAAGAGCTCGCGTAATATCCCGAGCATGTACCTGAGCTCCGTTTCAGATTAAGCACAGTCACCTAGTTTTCCTTTTCACCTGTGTACGGCATTATACTCAATTCTGGTTTGATATTGGTGTTTTTATGTATTCTTTATCACTCTACAGCCACTGTTGCGTAATAGTATAGTATAGCATTATATAATCTCGGTACTCCTTCGGGCGGAAAATGCCGCCACTAAAGGAGCTTGGCTGCGTACGCAACCTCCGTTATTTGCACCTTATATGTACTGTAAGATGCTAATTTCGAGGACATATATCGATGGTTAAATCTATGAAGCGCAAATGATATACCACAAAGCTTTTTCAGGAGTAGATCGCCGATTCCAAAAGTCGTGAGCGATACCCTTCGATGAACCAGCTCTCCAGGGAGGCCCAGCGCGATTGAGCGGAGTAATGGGGAAGCAGAGCCATTTTTTACGGCATTGAATCCGATGGGATGAGTGCTGTATTCCGTGTACAGCTTTGGCGTTTGAGGCTTTGGTCTAGAATACCCTCTGCCCATCAAAGATATAAAATCAGAATAGGCAGTGGAATAAAGCTGACACGAAGGCCAATTGGAATTACTCATCGGCTAGGCCTCACAACGGCGAGCGTGCTGACGGCCAATTCGTTCAGCTGACTTGAATTGCCTAGGTGAGGACAAATACTCGGGTTACCTGGTAATAAAAGCGGGCGCCAAGCCTGGTCGACTTTTGAAAGAGAAGCGAAAACGCCGGGAGGTGCGCCTTTAAGTCATCTTTTATCCAAATACCGACTGCAGTGAGCAGCACAGGACAAATAGTGAATAGGTAGTCCGCGTGGAACTGCCCACATCACGAGGTCGGTCAGCGGGAAGGATCCATGATATGGGCTACACTGGTGGAAGCAGGCGCGCGGCTGTCGCGCTAAGAGTGGTTACAGCACGCAGATTGCAGGACCTGAGACTTATATATGTATGCAGGGCTCTCTTCTTCCCTTCTGCATGGAAGGCCTGTTCCTGATGGAATGCGTCATGGTGAGAGAGGTGCCCGTCTATAACTTGCGTTTGCAGTGCACTGTCGCTACCTACCTACAGCAGTGTTGGCCGAGCACGGCAGGTAAGCCGAGACGCTGTCAGCTGGAATGTCCGGGCTTCGACTGACCTTGGCGCAAATGGCTCGCAATGTAAGCAGCTCAATCAAGTGGCCTTCAAGTGGCCTTCAAGTGGCCTGAGATGGACAAACAAGGAATGAGGCAGCGATCATGTGACGGATTATTGGAGTATAGGGCCTGGAGGTGACGGCCTAGTGACCATTGATAACGTTGCACGTATTGTCGCACGTATCATCGCATGTGTCGGCTGTCTTTTGTGATGTTGCTTTTATCCCAAGTCGTCCGTCTGTCGATGTCAATTGTTGGGCGCGGTTTACAAAACACAAGACGTCACTCCACTGTGACGGTGGTAGCGCCGTTGGCCAGATCTGAAGTGGTGCAACATCTTGGTTTCTGTGGCACTTGGACACGAGACCATTACGCCAGATGCTATACGCTGGGGTTTGGACGCTGCAGCCATACAGAGAGGGTTGAAAAGTCGACAATGGCGATTGGCCTCTCGGCCGAAACACCGAGCTGTGACAAGTTATCTCCAAATGGATGGGTTGGGCAATAATCGCCAGGAGGGAGTACCAATTGCTTCTTGTAGATTAGTCTAGACAACGGAGAATATGAACCTACCTACCTACATATGTACTTACAACTGCTACAACATACATACAGTAGTTAAACCTGGATAAAACGCTGTCGGCATAGCAGCAAGTCTAGAACCTCGCGGTCTCCGACGAGGACTCGGTAGAGCCGCCGCAGTGGGGCCGCAGCCAGCGGAATTCCTAGGACGTAGGGGTTCGATCTGGTTCCAGTTAGGGTTAGGCTCGACAGACATGCCTATTTCTACCGAAGGTGTAAAAGATGTACAAACATCTGAAACTACTCCGGTAGCGAAGACTTTTGTAGACTCAGATACCTACCGGTGTGTGAACCGAAGCACTTTATATGTACCTAGAAATGCCATCCTATCTTATTAGGCCTCTCTAATTATATTGTAGAACAGAGTAGGGTGTGCCCATTTGTGAGACAACTAGGTAGATATGTATTGCACTTCAAGTGGTCTGTCACCCCGTCAGGGACCACCAATTACTTTGTAAATTCTTGCAGAAGGAATAACAACAGTAGAAAGCTCCTGGTTAGGGAACTGCTGTTCCTAAATACGTCCATACAGGAGTAGAAGACCAACTTACGAGGCCCGAAACAGGACACCTCGCCGGACCATCTTGGCCTCGCGCCTTTTTCCCCGTGCTGGTTGAGCTGGAGTAAAACGAGACTATCTTATCCTCAAGTTAATCCGTACTTGCACGGAAAAACTCCAGGGCAGTGGGTCATAAGGCGCGCGTACTTGCCAAGCCTCTGTTTAACTTCGGGGACCACAGTCGGTCAATCAGATATCACCTCGTAGCCTCCCGCATCTCTAAAGTTAGGGAGCCCTGGCATGGAGATGAAGGGAGGAGATGGCAGATAACCCCCTTGCAAGATCGGAGTTGTGCACATGTTTGCTGGATGACTAGGTTAGATCTCGATGTCCTCATATCCGTACCAGTCTGATCTTTACTGGTGTGGTAATACAGAGCTTGCTTGCAACGTCTTTAAACGGTTACCCATTGGTGGTTTTAACCACGGTGGACGAACGGTTGGTACGTGTACCGTACAGCATCCACTTCGGTCCCTATGAATACTTAGCCAGGCAAGCACATACAGTAGAAAAAGGCGATCGAGTGCTTGCTGGGTAGGCTCTGTCAGATTTTGCGTGGATTTTGTAGCTTCTCGATCCCGATTGCCAGCAACTACGACCGATTCGTAAGTAAGGTTGTCAGGTGTCATGTGTGGAGTGCGTGCAGATACGAATGCATTTGCTGCATTTGTTTAATTTGCCTTTGTCCTTTGTCAGGTATTTGTGAAGGGAGGAAGAAAGCGGACGCGGAAAGGCAAGGAGTATTGTCAATTCGTCGCCCTTTGTTGGCCGCGGCCTTTGATTGTTGGGCCAGAGCATTAGACTCGGCAGACTAGGTAGGTGGCAGGTACCTGCCTGGTAGTAAGCATATGCAACTGGTGGTAGATGGTTCGATGAGAGAAGGCAAAAGGTAAAAGGGGAACGAGGCGTCTATCTATACTTAACGTATCCGCACACCACGACTGCACTGCTGGTACAGTACTGTAGGTAGTTCCCTACCGCTCTTACTGAAGGACCTGCGCCTGCCTGACGACGGGAAGTGGCCCCACCATTGCCAGTGCATTGTCCGTCCCTGTCCGTCTTAGGTCTTGCCCCAGCATCTTCAAGCATTCCACCCACATGGGCAGCATAAGCTTGAAATCTCTTGTCCTGTGCTGTGTCCTGTGGCTGCCCAACTGTGCCACCTACAGCGCCTGCAGGGCGATCTTCATCCCCCATTCCCTGCCCGAGGCCCAAGCATACAGCAAGCAGGCAAACCCCAGACAACCTTAAGCAGGCAAAGCAACAGCAAAGCGACGTTGTGGGGACGGCCGACTTGACCGCCGTTGTGCGCCCCTACGCCCCTCTCAATTTCAGAGCTGGCACTGACACTACCTACCTAACCTAACCTCCCTAACCTGCCTCCCTAGTCTCCTCTCCTCCTCCCTCCTGTCTCTTCTCTCTCCAACCCACACACACCATCCGTCTTCATTCGAGGGTGTCTGAAAGGCGTCATCCCCAGCGTGCCACGCCTTTCGCTCTGCATCTCTCCCAAAATCACACCCTTCACTTCGTTCCCTGCACCGATATTTAGCAACGTGCTCGTGCTAGATTCCATCGACCAACAACCCCCCATCCCGATCGGTCGACGACGAAGCCTACGACGACAGCCACGCAAACTCTACGTATTTTGGGTAAGAGGAGTCTTGAACTAACCCCCCGCTTCCCTTCCATCCCGTCTCGTTCGCCCGCAGCCCATTCTCCGTCACACAGTCCAACAACTACTCGTACTCTGCTTTTCTACTCTGATCCAGCGTTCTCATTGTGCATCAACTGTTCTGTTATCCACGCATTACCATACTCAACTCTAGCCAACCGGCATCTGTCCGCCTGTAACTTCGTAAGGCTGTCTGTGTCTGTTGTCTGCTCGCTTCCTGTCCCCACTCCCCTGCCCAAGCGAATGTATGCCGCCTGCCCAAATTCAAATTCGTTCACTTAGCATCAACGGTCTCTTGTTGACCCTCGGGACTATCTATCAACGCCTAGACCCATCCGGTTAATTCTACACCGTCTTTCTCCTACCGCCTCAAGACATCCTATCTACTTACGCACACATACTCTTTAGTCGTTTCATGCTGACTCCATTATCATAGATCATTCGGACTTCTTAAATACAGTCCTTTGGCCTCTATTTTAATTGTCCCTTCGAAACCCTATCCTCACCGCCCAATACATACACCCAACTACATTCAGCCAAGCGTAGGCCACCCACCATCAAGATGACGACAATGGTTTGTTACCCCTACCCTTGACTCGCCTTTGTCCTTTGTACCAAATGTGAAATTATGGCAATGCAGCGGGCGAGATCCGGATACTGGTGCATATAGCTGCAGACCTATGCTATGTATTGAGGGACAAATGGCCCTTGACAAAGCTCCCCTCGGTGTGTAACCCTATGCTAACATATCTTGCCTAGGATCTTCGCGTCGGTAACAAGTACCGTATCGGTCGAAAGATTGGCTCCGGTTCTTTTGGTGATATCTACCTTGGAACCAATATAATCTCTGGTGAAGAGATTGCCATCAAATTGGAGTCTGTCAAGGCCAAGCACCCACAGCTTGAGTATGAGGCACGCGTGTACAAGTCCCTCGCTGGTGGTGTCGGCATTCCCTTCGTCCGCTGGTTCGGCACCGAGTGTGACTACAACGCAATGGTTCTAGATCTGCTTGGACCCAGCTTGGAGGATCTTTTCAATTTCTGCAACCGCAAGTTCTCATTGAAGACAGTACTCCTCTTGGCTGACCAGCTTATCTCCCGTATTGAGTACATCCATGCCAAATCGTTCATCCACCGTGATATCAAGCCGGACAACTTCCTCATGGGTATTGGCAAACGTGGTAACCAGGTCAACGTCATCGACTTTGGCCTGGCCAAGAAGTATAGAGACCCCAAGACACACTTCCACATTCCTTACCGTGAGAACAAGAACTTGACTGGCACAGCTCGTTATGCTTCCATCAACACGCACTTGGGTGTCGGTAGGTTGCTCCCATATACCTGGGTCGTTTCCCCCGCTAACCATGAATAGAACAATCTCGTCGTGATGATATGGAGTCTCTCGGTTACGTCATGTTGTACTTCTGCCGCGGGTCTCTTCCTTGGCAGGGTTTGAAGGCTGCCACCAAGAAGCAGAAGTATGATCGTATTATGGAGAAGAAGATGACGACACCTACCGAGGTTCTCTGCAGAGGGTTTCCCAATGAGTTCGCCATCTATCTTAACTACACACGATCCCTCCGCTTCGATGACAAGCCCGACTACAGCTACCTTCGCAAGATTTTCCGGGATCTCTTCGTGCGCGAAGGCTTCCAGTATGATTACGTCTTTGACTGGACTGTCTATAAGTACCAGAAAAATGCGCAGGCCATTGCACAGGCTGCTGGTCAGGGTGCTGAGGAAGACGATAAGCGTGCTCGTACGAATGCCGCTCCAGCTGGTGTGAATCCGCAGGCTAACGCTGTTAAAGCGAATGCAATCCCAAGCACTCGACGCAAGGTGATCGAACGCGGTCCTCCGGGCGTTGACACTCCCGAAACCAACCGAGCCGTCGGGGGGAGCGACAGGATGTGAGTGTCTCGCCAGCCCAGTCCAGTTCAAGCATTCCTAGTAAGGAATCATCTTTCCTTCGAGTTTGGTGTGATTCATAACGCTGGCCGGAGGAATTGCTGACATGATTGCTGACACTTCAGTCTACGGTAATAGGCTGCGATCAGCTTCCAAAGTTCAAGGAACCGGTTCGGGATATGCGTCTGGCTCTTACCGCCCTAAATGATCATCGCTCTGGTGCCCTAATGTCACAATCCCGTAATGTGGTGGCAGAAATCGACTACATATGATCGCCCCACAAGAACACCCCCCTCCCGTGGTCATCTTGCTGTTGTCCGTACGTATGGCACCACTATATCTACGTGTGGATCGTGGTTGCAGGTTAGACGACGCAGAACCACGCACTATCCCTTTTCATAGTGTTTGGGTTGCTTTGGTTTCCGTTCTTCGATGACTCTCGGTTTACGACTCAATTCCATGGCTCGAACAGGTTCGAGCTCGCAGAGACATGATTCACTATCGGCTCGTCCGATTATGCGTCACGTCTATTGTTGAGCACACGATCTCTGTTTGAACGGCACGTCCGGCACTCTGCAATCTGCGGGGTGTCGTCACCCATGGTCCAGTTCTGTCGAGGCGAACTTCCGTCGTAACGCGCTTATTAACCAGCTGCGCCCCATTCGGAAGTCGCTCAACCAGAGTCTAAGCATGCGGCTCTGAGTGAATCCAACACATTCCGCCCATGCTTCGATGCGATTTAATCAACTCCGCCGATATGACTAGGCCACGGTTTCCTTATCTCTCTATTTTGATTTGCTTTCCTTTGCCTTTCCTTTCTTTCCTATGCATGTTATCTTCAGGTTGTTACATCATCATTCTAGAGGGAGAAGGTCCTAGTGCTAGAGCACCATTCTTCTTGGTAATAAGGCACGCCAGACAAGGATCTTCGATAATGTCGTATCATACGCCGAGAGAGGGAAGCAAATGTTACTCGCGTCGCCATGCGCGACGACGCCGAACTTGGACGGGGCACAGTCATCTTCCCAGCAGCATCCCCGCTTTCGCCACCAATATGGGAACCCGTGGTGGACAGCCTGGACTGGGTACCCCCGTTTTGCCAATAGGTTCTGAGAGAAATGATAAATGGGCGATGGACTCGATTTTGTAGCTACCAACTAGAGATGTCGGCTTCTGCCGCTGATGGACACTGCGAAAAACCGAGGGGTTTTTTTTGAACCGGTCCAAAGCGCACGATGGCGGCACCAAGGCATCGTCAAAAGCTTGCCTTGAAGTTGAGGCAGTGCAAGGGCGGGGATCGAGTATCGAATTATTGCGGCCCGAGTAGATGAGGTTTAAGGCTCATGGCTCAACTACACCTCCCCTAGAATGACAGTATCGCAGGCAGACAATACACGCTAGGTAATATCAAGGAATTCTTTTCAGCTATAATGCTATGTCTTAGTAAGTCGATGTAACAAGTGACATGTTCAGTCGAGAGCATGAGAAAGATGAGTCACCCATGGGGGTTGGTTTGGACGCGATGAGCTGGGCCTGCCCTGCCGGTACTACGTAAGGACGCTCTCACTCGGGCGAGATTTCCAAGCCCATAGTACTGGGCCTTACTACCTTCTGGGAGGCTGTGGTATAGTCACATGTTCACCATGTGCTGCCTTGCTCGTTCGCTGTGGCGACCCGTGATATCCCTAGTTTTCGTGAAGCAGGGTTATTATGGCCGATCACCTGCGCTTACCTTTACTCGAGTGGTGAATAACAGTGAGGGGTATAAAGGTCAAGAAGACCCGGCTATGGTTGACGAGGTATCCCTACATGATTTAGAGAGAAGCCATTGCGCACGCATCGTGACTACTCTCTGGGCACAGTTACCTATCCAAGCGGCGGGTTGGAGTTGCCATGTCGCCCTGATGTTTGCCTCTAGATGCAGATAGACCGAGAAGCTTGTCGGGCTACGAGTTACGCAGCATGGGGCAGTGCGTCTCGGGGCTGCCACTAAACTCGCTAGGCTGGAGATCTGCCCACATATCTGCTGTTAGCTGGCGCACTACGTCTCGAGGCACTGTGCGGAGCCGAAGCAAGGAGAGAAAGCGCCCGTCAACATGGCCCTGTTTGGTAGGCAGTTAGTTACCTCAGGTCAGCTGGGTGGCTCTTCTTAAAAGCAGCTGGAAGTTCTCTCGAATGTTGAATCGCAATCATAATGGCAAAGGCAACCTCTAGATATCTAGCTGACTGACTACCTTGCTTTTGTTGTCAACAAGATTTCCTTACTGTGTTTCCAACGTCGGCGCTACGCCAAGCAAACGTAGCACACCAATAGCATCGCCGAGATCTACAGTACCGTAACACAGCTGGGGGTCCGCATTCTGCCCGCATATCAAAGCAAAGTACCTCATCACCCGCTATACGCCCGAGTCTACAATTGTACCTGCACGAGGCCAGACATGAGTGTGTCACACAGCGCTGATACGACGCCGACAACGACGCCGTCCCTGGACGTCTTCATCCTCACCTTCAACGCTGCAAAGGAACAGATCAATTCCGCCATCTTTGCAGCCCATCTTCGCAATGCCTTTGCTCAGAATGCCAGAAGCCTCCCAGAGCTCGTTGTCATGTAAGCGGGCTTACCCTGCTTCCAGCACCAATCCGAGTCCATGCTGATGGTAGTATTCCCATTCGTCTAGCTGCCTGCAGGAAATGGCACCTCTCGCACAGAGTTTCATCGGCTCTTATATGATCGAGCCCTTCTTCCAAAGCTATGCTTCTGCTGTTCACACTGCTGCCAGCAATCACGGCGCCCAGAAACCGCTCCCAGATCTGGAAGCAAACCAAGATGAGGACTCCCCGTACACTCTTGTGACTACTCGCAATGTTGGTATGACCGGCATTATGCTCTTCGCTCTTGACCCCAGTGCTCTGCAAGACCTGAGATCCACAGAGGTTAGTTTTGGGGCTGGCGACATGGCCAACAAAGGAGCTGTAGGGCTCCGCATGCTCTTTTCCAAGCAGGACGCGACAGGCCGAAAAAGAACAACTGAACTGACCTTTGTGGGCACCCACTTGGCTCCCCACGAGTGGAACCTGGAGAAGAGAAACAAAAACTGGGAGACCATCGTGTCCGGCTTGCGTGAGTTTCCCTTGAGGACCTTAATCCTGATATCGTCTACTCACTCTGGTCCATACAGTCTTTGAAGACCCCCAGGAGCTTTGTGGCTTCAAGTCTGCCCATCCCACTCCCAGTGCATCCACTAGTGGCAGTGACGATGAGGAAGCGTCTCTCCTTTCTCATGACCCAGTCGAGATGGCATTGCATGACATCACCATATACAAACCTGGATCCCATCTATTCGTTGCTGGTGACCTGAACTACCGGATATCCAAGACGCCTCCAACTGACAAGTCCGAGTTCCCTGATTTAGACCGCAGTAGCCCTAACTACTTCAGTCGCTTCCTTTCTCTAGATCAACTCACATTACAAAAAGCGGCAGGCCGGACTCTACACGGGCTACGTGAATGCCCCATTTCCTTCCCACCAACGTATAAACTTAAGGTAACGGGTGATAAGACCTGGAAGTGGGCTTCACATCGTTGGCCAGGTTGGTGTGACCGTGTGCTCTATTTTGACATTCCTCGCTGGGTTTCCCGGTCATCTGCCACGAAGGAGATCCGTATAGATGCCATAGCGTACGATGCACTGCCGATGGTTCAGACCAGTGATCATAGGGCTGTATTTCTCCGTCTCATGGTTCCTGTTCTCGAACCTCCGGTGTTGGCCCCCCCTCAGGATCTACACACCTCGGATAGCAACGACCCTCGCGTTAAGCTGCCGTTTCCCGTAGATTTTGATTCCTGGAGTAACCGTGCTCGGTCCAAGAGGTGGGAGCCCATCATTGGATGGTCGATGCTCATCTCACAGTCGAAGCAAGGAATTGCCGCCTTCACTACCCTATTCCTCGTTGGCCTGGGGGTTTGGTGGCTTAGGTCGACGTAGGGCTCGACTCTCGCACGCTTCTGGGATCGGACCCGGCCTATGGCGGCATGGCGGTTCCCGCTCCTCAGCAGCTTCCACCGGTCTCCATTAGTGGTGAATTGGTCGCCTTTTTTATTTCCTATCTTCGAGGTTAGAACCCTCTAAACGCTACAGGCTTGGAATATTAGTCGAATCACTTTATTTGGCGCCTATTCAGTTCACAAATTAGATTATTGGGTCTTTTGGTTTTTTGGCCTCCCGAAGAGCGGGACTTGTCCTAAATTTGTATAGGTTACTAACCGCTGTCTTACAACTGAGTTTGGGAGTTTTATTCTATGACGAATGAAACGGAAGAATAAATTCACCGGGGTTTACGGGTGAATTGGTTTGGTAGACTAGTTATACCCCTTTTATCACCTAGGCCGACAAATATGTCGAGACGGGAGGACGGGTGTCTATGGGTGACGCCATCTAGTTTTCTCCCTAGACTTAGAACTGCACAAAAAACAAAGAAGAAATATCATTCAAAAATCTAGGTACCTTGAATTCCGGATACGGTGTTCGACACTACGTAGATCAATAGCATTCAACAGCTTGTGGGGAGTGCCTTTGTCTCAGCCCCATGCTCCTCCCCTAGCTTAAGCGCCGATGCGGTTTATGAGAAAGCCGCGCGGTGTGCTTCTATTATATATATTCTTGACCGTGTCTTTTCCCTTCCCCTTCCGAGTTGGCCTGAAGACGGATATGCCAGAGCACCTAGCGAAGAGCTACGCGGAGCGCTCTCGTCATGATCGGCGGGTCGAGCTAGCCAGACTAGCACAGGAACGCCACACAGATGCGTCAGTCATTGTAGGGCTCTCGTGGAGGTTCAATGGCCACCAGGCTCACATCGATTACACGGGCGGAATCGATATGGCTACGGCGCCCCGGAGGCTGGTAGCTTCGTTTGGGAACACAGTTTTGAACTGGCTGTTGTCTTGCTTCTGCTCGGCTTGGCAAGCTGGAAAAGCTACCGGGAAACCTAGATCCAGGGGGGTTTTGGGACCAGAACAGCGCCGTCTCCAGGTCCCGGGTTGGATGGACGCGCTTGTGCGCGCTGCGCCTGTTGATTCTCAGCAACGCCGCCCTACGTCAGAGGAAGCGGCTAAAGCGCTACAGGGGCGGAACACAGTAGCCGGTAACGAGCGCAGGGTACGAGACTTCGCCGCCGTCCTTGCCCGTGTGGATACAGCCGCGCTGGCGACTCTGGCCAGGGATCTCCTCGAGGAGCGCCGTCGCCACCATCTTCGGCCGTCGCGCTCCTCCACGGATCCCGTACCGCTACCGCAGATCGGGGAACCGTTCTTCGGCAGCGGCCACGTCTTTTACACAATCCGGTTCCACAACGGCGTGCGGTGGATCGCGAAGATACCCGCAGTCTTAGACGAGCTGTGCCGGGAGACGCTCCGCGCCGAGGCGCTCCTGCTGCACAAGCTGCGCACGGAGACGGCCGTGCCCGTCCCCGAGGTCATCGATGCCGACTGCGGCGACAACGCGGTCGGCGTCCCCTGGCTGCTGATGGGGTTTGTCCGCGGGAGACGGCTCGACGATGTCTGGTTTGGTCACGAGACACCCGGCCTGATGGAGCGGAGGAAGACTATTTTGAGAAATGTCGCCGACGCCATGCTACGGCTAGGGAAATACGAGTTCGACCGCGGCGGCGCCCTAGTCTTTGATCAAAAAGACGGCGAGCTCGTGGGCGCGGGGCCCCTGCGCCTGCTCGATGTCCAGGCCATGGTCGATCGGTGGTCCGCGGACCAAGACTGCGATGCTACACCCGTCTACCGCACCGCGGGACCGTGGGATCGCGCCGCGGACATGTATACCGCCTGGCTCGACGCGTATCCGCCCGCGAGCGTGGCCGCGAGGGGCGTCGATGAGTTATTGCGGCTCTTACTTTCTCACGTCCGCGAGCCTGCCGCGCCGAGCATGTCGCCGTCCTCTACCCCCCGAGGAATAAGAAGTGACGAGAAGAAATTCGTCCTCGCGCACCCGGATCTCAGCATGCGGCACATCGTCCTCGCCGAAGACGGCACGACGGTAAAGGCCATCCTGGGCTGGGACGGCGCGCGCGCGGCGCCGCGGAGCATGGGCTGCGAGGCGCTGCCGCGCTGGCTCGTCCGTGACTTCGACCCCTTCGTGTGGAGGTGGAGTCCGCCCGTGGACCCCTGGCGGCTTGGCCTTGTTCTGCCTGAGGTTAATCTGTCCGAGGACCCGCCTTGGGTGCTTAGGGAGCTGAGGGGGTATTATGCTCGTGTGATGGGGGAGTTGAAAAGGGGGAGCGGGGTGCGGAGGGATGATGTCGATGTCACGAAACAGTCTCTCCTGGCCCTTACGCTGGACGCGGCGATTCGAGATCCGAGGTGTAGGGTCGTGGTGCTGAGGCGTGTCATGGAGAAGTGCTCGCGGCCCTTTGAGGAGTTGGATTTCGACTTCTTTGTGGAGGTTTTGGGCGAGGGGTGTGAAGTTGATTCGCTCAGGTTGAGATTCCTTGCTGATAACTTGATGGAGTTGGTGGATAAGGGGTTTGTGAAGGGGGCTGTTGTGTGGTAGATCTCGGTGAAACGGTGATATGGGTTTTTTTGAGACTACGAGGTATCTTGTCGGTACAATAGAGAGGGGTTGCAATATTGACCTAACATAGTCGACTGAGGCTCGGAAAAGGAGACGTTGACGAGACCTTGGGTCTATTATTTTAGGATGCGGTGTAAGTCGGTTTGGTAACTAAGTTGTCTCCCTCCCCCTTTGTTGTCTTTTAGCTGAATATTCTTTATATCGTGAAATTATTGCTGGCATCGTAGCACTACTAGCCTACTCAGTCATATAATAGAGGTATGGACACTACACTACATCCACTATTTTTAACTTGAATATTTAAACTAAAGGCTGTAATTTTAATTATGGTTATGACAGCTGGCCTCGAGGCTATCGTCACCTCTACTACGAAAGAGAAACCCTAATTTGTTGAGCAAGAAGGATACCGTAATATGAATAATTAGGTACCTAAGCTAGAGTGACTTTGTAATAAGAACGCACTCCTCAAAAGTCTGCTTACTGAACGTCCCAAACTTAAGGAAACCAAGCTAATCAAACAAATTCCACCCAGACTCAGAAAGAGGACTAGATAAAGCTTCGAGACTTGAGCATTAGGTAGTCTAGTTAGTGCTAGACAACAAAACCCGTAGTATATAATCAGTATTGTTTTTACACGGGTAGGGCACGGGGGAGGCTGAGGAGTGAAGAGTTTACTTAGGGTATTGTGTAATCGTTTAGGTCATTGCTTCTACCTTTTGCGTTTAGTCGTTACCTGAATCGCTTACCGTAGAGCCTTGTCCCAATCGTGAACTGTGCTGTGCCGTCTTACATGCATCGGCTAATGCAGCTGTCGTGTAACTTGGATAGTACCTTATCTTGAGATTTAGAGTTACATTTTGAATTACCTCATATCAACAATATATAGTTAAATTAACTCTTTTGATAACCTTGCTAGAGGACCTGCTGTAAATTTGGAAGTATAATATGAGGAGTCCACTTCCATGGGTATTGAACTACTGTAGGTAGATTTGTTGGTTCTAGAAGTTAGCTGCACTTACTATACCTCTTTGCCACCGCGTTTGGAATGCCAACCGGACTCCTCAAGCAGTGAACTATTAAAATAAGCTTACCTGCCTAGATTAAAGATTTCTTCAAAACGATTCGTATAACACGTTAATTTAGATGCCAAGGCGTAGCCGTAACCCTTTTGTTCATATAGTGTTGAATACATACCAAGGCCAATAAAACAACTCAAAAGACTCAACTTCCTATAATATATTTTATTACTAATACCTAAACGCCGTGCAATACAAGGAACGTTGTGAATTTCGTGACAATTGACGTGTTTTGAGGAGGCCGGTGGTAATTCAGGTTGTTGTCCATCAATCGTAGATACCACGAAAGGAAGCTAATCCCCTTAACATCTAGAGCAAACGCCTCCTCCAAGTCACCAAATGAGGATGATCAGCAAGCTTTTCAAGTGAACGAAGCGTTATTAGGCAGAAACAAGATGCAAAACACCAACCCAGCAAGGTTTATCCCTTCCAGTCCATAAAGCCATCTCAATGTGCAATGTCTAGCTGTATGCCGCCCCCGTTGCGGGAATGTGATGTATGATGCCATACTCGGGTGTGTCGTGTCCCATATGCTACAGGTACTCCCAGTGGCTCTCCCGCAACCATGTACAAGACCAATTCTATCGTATGAAGTACGGGGACGGACGGATTCATTGAGTTTTTTTCGTGCTGCGTTTAGAAAATACTGTTGACAAGGTTGCCACCAAGGGTAGCACCGGCGCCGAAGATAGCGGCGTTACCCAATTTCTTGCCGATCTTCTTGCCGGCCGCGCCGACCTTCGATTCGCCCTGGGCTTGGCCCTCGTTCGAGCCGCCTCCCTGTGCGACGGCCATGGGCGGGACGTGCGAGTTGTAGGGGTTCTGGCCCTGGGGCGGGGGCGGGTAGCCGCCATTATAGCTGGCGGGCGGGGACGAGGCGTAGGTGGGCTGGGCCGGGGCGTAGAAGCCGGCCTTCTCGTCGTGGTCGATCTGCACGTAGTTCTTGGGGAAGATGCCCTCAGCGCCGGTGCGCTCGTTGCGGCCCATCCACCAGTCGTCGTTCATGTACTCGTGCACGGCGACGCGGTCGTCCCTCTCAAACGACAGGTCGCGGTCGTCGGCGGCCTGGTAGCGGTACAGGGCGCGGGCGCGGGCGATGACGGGCTTCGCTGCCGGTGGTGGCGGCGGGGGGTTGTTACGCGCGGGCAGGGTCGGCGGGCCAGTGGTGTTGTAGGCGGGAGGCGCCGGGTTTGGTGAGGGGTTCTGGTGCAATGCGAGATTCGCCATGGCGTTCACCGGGGCGGACGGTGGCGGCGATACGGCGGAGGCGGTCCGCGATGCTGGAGTCGGGGCACCAGACAGGGACGATTCGGTTGGGAGCTGGCGCGAGATGGAGTCGAACACATCGTCGGTTATGACGCCATTCTCCAGCAGGTGCTCGAGTTCCTGCAGGCCGTTATCAGCACCAGCGCCAGCGCACGTGGGAGGGGGTGGGCAGAGCGTACATTCTTGATGAGACGCAGCGACTTGTTGTTTGCAATGATTTGTTGACGATCTAGGGTCACCATGGTGGCGGCTGTCAATCTGCACTCTGTGCACGATGCGTATGACGGTGGTCACAGGACGGCGATGTAGGATCGAGGACGGCTTAGCCGGGGCTCGCGTGGAGAGGGGCTCGCGGCGATCGGTGGACACCGGTTAGGGTTTCTTGGTACGAGGTTATGCAATGGGGTCAAGTAAAGGCAGGTACTTCGTTGTGGCCGAGATAGACCGTCGGTTAACTTGGCAGGAGTTCGTGGTTTGTGGCTTGTTGAAGGGTCGGTCGTCGGCAAGAGTTCATGTAAGAGACAGGTAGATGGACGCGGGAGGCAGTTTAGGGTGGGCTTGGCATCACATGGGTCAGGTGGCGGCAACAGGTCTCCCGCTACTTATTGTCGCTATTATACCGACAACCACAACAACGTCAAACCTTGCACAACAGCCGGTTCCCACTCTTTAAATATGTTGTTTGCTTGTTTTATTTAACTCTTGTCTTGTCTGCTAGATACATATACTCGTGACCACCTTTTGCCAAGAGAAATGAGCGATCTTTCTTTCTTTCTTTTTTTTTTTTCATATTATCCCCTTCGCAACCAGTCCAACTGCCCACCTAGGTCGATACCTAGGTAGGTAGCCAGTGAGATTGACAGCTGTGCAGTCCATTTTGCAGCTGCGCAATCAATTGAACAGCTGCACATACAAACGTAGGTATACCTGGTTACTGTAGCAGGTTGTGCACGGGCCACAAAACCCCTGCTACGCGCTAATACGAATAAGAAAGATTGCCTAATCCGGCCACGGGAATATCCATCCAAAAAAAAGCTTGTCCAGATCGGTGGTTACATCCACCATTCATTCTTCATCTCGCTAAAAAAAAAAGACCGCATAAAAATGTAGGAACATAACGGGAAGTAAGATGAAGTTATAGAATTGTCAGGGATATGCCGGCAAGTTACAGATGCTCATTGCAAGGCCGTTGCCTAATCTGTTTACCTGGGCAGTTTCCTCGACCTTTTGGGCCATTTCCACAAAACCTATCACAACCTCCCTAGTTGATACCAAATGTACGAAGCTTGGATCGTGTTGATCGGCCCGGGTTTCGGTGTGAAGGCCGACGAGACAGCTGAAAAGGAACAGAATGATAATGGTTTTATAATAGGTAACTCGGCACATGTGTGCAACGTGCTGCAATGCAATGTGAGATTCCAGAACAACATGTCACGTTGCACAGACCAAGGCATTATCTGTACGTCATTAACACCAGCAATGCCAGCAGAATCTTGCTCCTGGGACTGGGAAACGACATGTTTTTCGCTTAAGGGCTGCATATTCCCATTGCCATGGTTTATTAGTCTAGGTCTGCGTCGTCTCGGCGGTGCTTCCCTTGCCTCGGCCTGGAGTAAGTAAGTAAGTACTGTACTGTAAGTAAGACCTGCAGATGCAGCCCGCCGCTGGTATCGACAGTAGTCGTGCCGATTCCTTGTTTATCCCGGTAACTGGCAGACTTATTGGATTTGGCGTACTTAGCGGCTCAGCTCGTTCTGGGGAAACTCCCCAGTGCCGTTCGTCGTCGGCTCTTAGCATAGTTCATCGGCACTATGGTGGCTCCTCAGCCACCTTCGGGCTTGTCACGACGGTAATTCCATGGGAGAGCTTTGGCTGTACAATTAATTGTTTCAGACAGGTGAGTGAACCCAACAAGTCAGACACACGGAACGACTCATACCGGATCTATCGGCACTAATTATAGGGTATAGTGCCGTGTAGTGGCAGGCAAAAGAATCTTGGAAGCGAGCTGCGGGCTTAAGGAGCAATACACAGGTGCGCTACTGTGCAGTATTGATGTAGGATGGCCGTTAGTGTTGCAGTCGACGCCACGTCAGGGTGTAGGGTTTTGGCGGGTGCCGGACGTGATTTGACGAGCAGGCTGGCAATCTGAGCGCATGCAGGTGTTGCCAGCACAGTTGGGCGCGACTTTGGACGCTAACGGCATGTCGTGGAAAATGGAGGCCGAGGGCTAGAAGCCGCGTCCAGCCCAGCATGTCAGATGGATCTCATACGCTAGTGCCAGCGAACCGGATGCAAAGGCTTGGCCTGGGCTACTGGGCCTGCACTGGGCCACTGCTGGGCTACTGCTGACCCGGTACTCCTTCCGCCCACTCCCGCGCGTCTACCCCAGACCTTGCTTCCATCATCTTGGCACGCCTCCGTCAACACACTGCCAATCGCATGGAGTTAGGCATAGGCATCATGTCGTTCGATTTGTCGGCTACGTGCATGTAAAATTGCTGCGAGCCGTACAAATCTCGCCCTAGCCCACCAGGTTGGATTCTCCCCTTTCATGTCGAAGAAACGGACAGAACAAAGCTAATTATCTAGCCAGCAGCTCGTTCGGCACGGCACGTCTAGCCTAACGGGTAGTAGCAAGTGTTGATCGTATACTTCCCTAGGTAGGTAAGTGAAGGTGCAAATCCCAGCCCCATGCGATCTCAGCCGCACCTATGGGCGACTAAAAAACCCTCGACTTCCCATACGGGCTAATTAACTAGCTGGCCTCGGGATGCTCTCGTCCCAAAGTGTGAATTCGTAGCCCATGAGTGAATCTACCGTGAGGTCTCGCTTGCTTGGCCCACCGGCTACACAATTCACGGCTTCTGGGCTTTCTGGGCTTCGAGCTAGGCGTTGCAAGGGGCGAGAGTAGCTCGTCCAGACTTTGCAGAACTAGACAGCGTACTATCTCCAAACGGCATGTATGTCCAGTGGATAACACACGCTGCCTAGCCCATGCGGCTAGGTAGGTATGCGTAATCATCCCATCCTCTATCTTCGCCAGAGCAAGGGAGAAGACCTGTACAGCAGCCTTCGACGTCATTGCGTGGACTCATGTGCACTTCTCTCACGCTCGCCTACAACTCGTGCGATGAAAGAGCCTGTTTAGGTGCATTAATTGCATTAACTATTACAGATTTATCCATCCGCCTCCGTGGTATACCCGCCTCGGTTACCTAAGTCTTGACTCTGGTGTCGGGTCGCCGATCCTTTCCTATTTTGGACTTCTCAAGGCTATGTTCCTGGCATCAATTCATGGATCAAAACTGGGATCGTGCATCTGCTAGCGAGAAGTTATAGATATTTATTCTCAACAGAGACAACTCCATCGACGATCAATTTCTTGTTTGGGACAGTCATTGATAGGCTGCTCGAGAAAAAAAAAGCGAGGTCAAAAGAATATTCCCACCCCCCATTAATACATCGTATAGATCTTGTGACTCCAACACGCAACAATGATATCAACCTCACCAATTCGTCATAAAACCATGGAATCATGTATAAGCTTAGAGTCATAATATTATTATTAACAATCCGTTTTTCTAGTTATTGTTTTACACCTGAGCAGTTTGTCCAGGTGTAATCAAGAAAGTATCGAGGTTGTTTTGGGGGTGATGGAGGGGGAGGGGTGTGAAATTTTCTTTTGACCCGGCCTTTGGGAAGAGCTGACCACAGATCTGGCGCCGGTACCCCCGTATCCTTAGTAATTACCATACTATCTGATCCTAATATCACAGAAATCGAATCCACCTGCACGGTAGGAAATGAGGTATCGTGGGCTAGTGGTCACTCATTGGACGACTGTACATGGGCTTCTCGATGGCGACACCTGTGATGGTGGTCCTCGAGGTGGAAAGTAACGCTCCGTCCCTAAATATAAATATCTGATGTTCGACCGCTCACTATCGTCAACTTCACCTCATCACTCAGGCACATCCACCAGTCCTTTTAACTTCTAGCTCCTAGCTCATAACTTCTGTATCTTTGCACACTTTCAGCTAAAGAAACCACAGAGTTACAATCTTTCCGAGCAGCAGCCAAAATGCAGTTCTCCGTGTTCCTCACTACCGTTCTTGCTACCGCCGTTGCGGCTGGTCCCATTGACTTGCTCAACCTTGATGATCCCCTAAACTGGTACCCAACTACCACGAAGTACCCAACTACCACGACTACTGCTCATTATCCTACTACTACTACCACCAAGCATACGACGACTACCACTGCTCCTGGTGGCGGCTACCCAACGTCTTCCACCACCACCACCAAGAAGACTACTACTACCACTAAGCCTACTACTACTACTACTACCACGACGAAGCCTACAACAACTACTACTACTACTAAGCCGACTACTACCACGACCACGACTACCAAGCCTACCACGACTACCACCAAGCCTACTACCACCACTACTACTACCACTAAGCCTACTACTACTACTACTACTACTACTACCACTACCACCAAGCCTACTACCACCACCACTACCACCACTAAGCCCACCACTACCACCACCACTACTAAGCCTACCACGACTACTACTACCACCACCACCACCAAGTCGACTACTACCACCTCTCCCTCAGGCACTCCCTACCCTACTGGAGGCAACGGCGGCTACAACGGCTGCCCTTCGGGACTCTACAGCAACGAGCAGTGCTGCGCTACTGATATCCTCGGAGTTGCTGACTTGGACTGCGGTAGCCGTAAGTTATTCATGTCCCTTCCTCGTCTTCCAGCGAGATAGCAAGTATATATATCTAACATATCGTCCCACAGCCGCCGCTGTCCCCACCAGCCCCGATGACTTCCGTGCCATCTGCGCCGCCGGTGGCAAGCGCGCCCGCTGCTGTGTCATCCCCGTCGCCGGCCAGGCTGTTCTCTGCATCACTCCCGTCGGCGTCTAAGCTACGAGGGCGACGGTTTATCCTGCCTATTACACTAACCTAGTTGCTAGAAGATAGATGGCCAAGAAGGATTTACACTCGTTTCAAGTAGACATGTTATCTTTTGCGACCAAGTTGGCTGCATGGATTAGATTGATCACTAGCGGGGGAAAGGTTTTTCATTGTCCAGATAGAACTGGTGTTTATAATGTGCCGACGAAACTAATGTTGTGCTCGGTTACTTCGTTGTTGGTATTTTCAAGCTTATTAGCCTGTTGATAATTATACGCATACGAGATAATTATATATAATAATGTCTTCTTTTAACCCTAATCTTATTTTCCCAACCTCGAATTCTTTTTTCGTGAGAAACTCAATTCTAATGGTTTTTACTATCCTGCTGTGAACTATAACGATGAACTCTCATTCTGCTTGAATGAGTTAATTACAACTAATCACATCTACTTACATGAATCACAATTGTCAGGATTTCATGTACGGGGATAAGAATAGACTTTCGTAATTGCGCGAAAATGTAATTACCTTCAGGATAGTCCCTACTATATACATACGCATTATTTGTTTCAGGATCGTAGCATTGAGGCTTGAACTTCATTCTAGACCTCCGCCGCAGCGGCACGGCATGCAGGTACGCAATGCTGTAGTGAGTGATATACTATATACACGAGCTGTGGCGCCTCGTGAAAAAAAACGAGAAGGAACTGATTTGATAACCAATGCGGCGGGCCACGAACCAGGATCGTGAGTTAGTCAGTCATCGACCCTGGGTGTTTTCTCAACCCTGCTGCTGCCAGGCGGCACTATGGCAATTAGGGACTCAGAGCGATCTAGAACCCGATGCCCTGTCTGCCGAGAGCGAGCTTCCAGGAACAAGGTTCTCATCGCTAAGAGGATTCCCGTCCTCTGTGATTTTCCCAAAAGAGGGTCCCGCGGGAAATTAGTATGCAATTCATCTGTGCATAGTAACCCGATGAGCCAATGAGCGCAACTATGCCTCTGCCTCTTTCACAAGGAATGCCGAAGGGGCCGGCAGATGGATATTAAAAGCTGAAATCTCGTGTGCATTTATACCTGATATTCACGCGTAAGCCGATTAGCGAGCGACATTCTTCCGAGCTGCACTGCAAGCACCTTCATGCTCATGATCAGAGTGTAGGAGTATGAGATGAAATAAAGCAAAACTCGAGGGCACGGCCCGTACCCAAACAATGCGAAGGCTTCGTTGCTGCATACTACGTACCTTTGCATTGACCGTTGGAACTTTCATGTTGGCCCGTTGTGAAGAACTGTTGTCCCCTGCATAAGTAACCTACTGTACATAAGTGCAATTTGTCAGGTCACCTGACTGACGAGACTATAATAGTAGGCCCAGCCGAGCCTGAGCAAAAGCGGCAAGTGTACTAAGCCCGGTTTGTCCTTCATCACAAAAGTGGTAAACCCGGGAGCCCCGCCAAGAGACCCCGCCATGGCTTTTGCGACTTTTAGCAATTTACATGTACTGCGGTACCGAACCCGAGTAGTTTGGGGACCTCATCCGATGAACATCTTATCAAAGTGGGTCGTTCATTGGTATAGGCAGAACGCTCTGCAGTACGTACCCCAGCCCGCAGCCTACCTGGGTATATTAAGTTGAAGGGTAACAATCCATCGTCTGTAGTAACAATATGAGTTCATCAGATAGGGGTCGTCTCATCTTGGGCCGCTGCTACTTCAGCTAGAAGGTGTCCGTCTCACAAACGGAATAAAGATGGGTCCGTCTTGGATTGTCCTACAGTACATCGTATGCATGTGATGCTCTAGATATAGCTTGATTCGATCCAAGAATGTTTAGCTAGACAAACTCTTGGCCCAGATGGCAGCTTTTCGAGTTGTACCAACCGATACTACGCGCCAACGTCAGAGTCGTTAGAAAAATCTACATTTCTATAAATCCCGCCCTCCTTTTTAGGCATCAATCTAAACAAACTTGCTATCCTTGACTGCGTACTTGTCGAGGTATTCATCCACCGACAAGGCTTCTAGCTTCTTGGGGTCCATGCCTAGCTCCACGAACTCCTTCACCTGTGCCTCTGAGAAGTGAGGTGATAGGTGACGCTGGTACTTGGCCAAGATATGTGGCTTGGCCTCTTCTCTCCGGAGTCGGTGGCCAAGGGGTGCCTCCACCACCACCTCATCGAGCACTGTGCCGTCGTTGAGCTCCACCGTCAGCGCGTTGGAGATGGTGCGGAGCGCTGGGTCATGGTAGTCCTGCGTGAACTGCGGGTCTTCGACACACTTGATCTTCTGTCGCAGAGACTCCACTAAGGGTGACGTAGCCGCCTCGCCTCCGTCTGTGTAGTCGGTTGCCTCAAGCCGTCCGAACACGAGCATGACGGAACACATGTACTGGATGCAGTGGTCGCGGTCCGCAAAGTTGTCCATGGGCTTGAACTGCTTGTCGATGATGCGGATACAGGCCTCGTGCGTTCGGCATGTGACGCCCTTGATATCGGCCGCCGACTTGCCCATCTCCTTGAGCTTCTGAAAGATCTTGGATGACGCCTCAACTGCTGTTTGGGAGTGGAACTCCGCTGTGCGCACACACAGTTAGCGAAGGGGCTCATAGCATAGGCCACGGATAAAAGAGGGAGTGGGGTTAGCATGAAGACGTACCAGGGTAGGAAACCTTGAAGAGGACGTTCTCCATGACATAGCTGCCGTAGGGGCGCTGGAACTGGAACTTGTTGCCCTTGAACAGGACATCATAGAAGCCCCAGACGGGGGCCGACAAGACGGTGGGGATACCAGGCTCGCCCTTCATGACCTTCAGAGCGAGGTTGACGGCGCGCTGGCACGCGTCACCAGCAGCCCACGACTTTCGGGACATGGTGTTGGGCGAATGACGGTAGGTACGCAAGCTCTGGCCATCGACCCAGGCCTGGGTGACGGCGTCGGCGATCTGAGAGTCGCTGAGGCCGAGCATCTGCGAGACGACGGCGGTACTGGCGACCTTGACCAAAACGACGTGGTCAAGGCCAACTTTGTTGTAGGAGTTGAGAAGGGCCAAGCAACCCTGGATCTCGTGGGCCTTGATCATACCCTCGAGGACATCGCGAATGGTGAAGATCTTGCCGTTTGCGAGGTTGCCGCCGGCCTTGTTAGTCCGATTGACCCAGTCGGCAACGGCCAGGATGGCGCCGAGGTTGTCCGACGGATGTCCCCATTCAGCAGCCAGCCAGCAGTCGTTGTAGTCGAGCCACCGGATCATGGCACCGATGTTAAAAGCGCCATTGACTGGATCAAGGACGAAGTCGGTACCCGGCACCTTGGTGCCGTTGGGAACGACGGTGCCAGGGACGATAGGCCCCAGAAGCTTGGTACACTCTTTGAAGCGCAGCCCCTCAAGACCACAACCTAGCGTATCGAGGAATACCCATCGTGCTGTGTCGAACTGTGCCGATGAAAAAAAGATTGCGCCGCCGGTTAGCCGCGGTTCTATCCAGAATAGGCGGGGTCAAAAGAGGTGGTGGGGTTCAACAGCTTACAGCTAATTCCGAGTCGATAGGTTTCGTGACATAGTTCGCTATGTCTTGGATCTCGGAGTCATAACTCTTGGGCTGCGCGGATACAGGAGCAGCAGACATTTTGGTGGTGGTTGTGGAAAAGCTGTGGTGGTTGTAGAGAGGAGAAGAGGTGGTGGTGGCGGCACTGCTGCTTGAGGACGCTAACGATGGGCCGAATGCGCGTGTTGATGTAAGTGCCAGAGGGGTCGACCGGAGTCGCAGAGACCTCGACACGGTTCGGACGCTCCGATTGATGGCAGACATGGCGATGTGTAACCTGGTTTTGTTGACTGGCTTCTGCTGGGGCAACTCACGACTTCGTCCTCCTCAGAGCCAGCAGAGGTACAGACAGACCACGGCACCGTAACGGTCGGTCGGGAGAGATGAGGGAGGAAGAGAAATACAGGTCCAGACAGCGAAACGGCGAGGAACAGGAAGGCAGATCAATTGACTATAACCATTGGTCGGATCGGGGGGCTCCGTCTCGCTAGCCCCGGCTCACCCAGCAAAGGCCGAAAAACCCACGGTCCCTAATCCTGATCAGGTAAGGGGCTATTGCAGTCAAAGCTGGAGAAGCTGTCAGTAAACCCCCAAAGCTCTACTGTTAGTGGGGTTGCCGCCTGCAACACAGGTCCCCATTAGCCCGTTGTATGCCGGGCTTATCCCTCGGAAGCCGCTCAGCGATCTTTTCATCCTCGGCTTATTATCAATTAAGTACTCGGTACAGATTACCTACTTCCACAGAAATAATCACATTTCTTCTATCGTATCACACTAGGTAGTATGACCGGGTGTTTGTCATTGATGCTTGGGTATTCTAACCTGTTTATGAGGTCCTGAAGTGTAAATAGGGTTCGAGTAGTGTCCTTGTCTCAGAAAGTATATATAGTATTATTAGCACCATGGCCCTGTTCTTCCTCAGCTCCGGAGTCGAATCTGTATCCTTTTCTCTGAACAGTGAACACAACACGGCACAGCGACCTCGGCAAGCACCGAGCTTCTCGTCTATATCAAAGAAGCGCCTATCAACCAATATTTCTTTGGCCATGGCCCGTCGGTCCACCGCTTCGGATGGCCCCGACACGGCCGGCCATGCCGATAGTGCCAAGCCCAATGCTGTCAGGACACGGCTTCTCATCATATCAGATACCCACGCTTCTGCTGGGGCCGCCAACACTGGTCTTGGAATCGAGGCCACGGTCGACGCCGACGTCGCAATCCATTGCGGCGACCTGACACAAGAGTCCAAGCTGGTCGAGTTCCAAATCGCAATCGACCTCTTGCGCTCCATCAACGCACCTCTTAAGCTTGTCATTGCAGGGAACCATGACTTCACTCTCGACCTCCCTGTTTTCCAGAACAAGATCGAGGAGGCCTGTCGGCTTCAGGGCGTAGAGCGGCAGCTCATAGGGCGCCACTACGGTGAATATGGCGAGGCGAGACAACTGTTCGACAAGGCAAAAGACGCCGGTATTGTATTCCTCGACGAAGGTAATTATGACTTCCGTCTTAACAACGACGCCTTGCTCAAAGTCTACGCCAGCCCCTTTACTCCATCCGTTGGGGATTGGGGATTCCAGTACGCCCCTCAACAAGGGCATCACTTCTCTATAGAAGACGGTACACATCTCGTCATGACTCACGGCCCGCCACTCGGCATCTGCGACTATATTCGGGACTCCGGAGCGGCACGGAGAGCCGGATGTGGGAGCCTCTTCGCCGCTATTGCGAGAGCCCGGCCCCTTCTTCATTGCTTTGGTCATATCCATGAGGGTTGGGGCGCGAGATACGTCACCTGGCGAGATAAACCCAGCCAAAATCCCTCTCATTTCACAGACATTGAAAATCGTGAGTCGGTCGTGATTGAAAACCTGTCTACTATCCGGGACCCAGCGCGGAACCGCACAACAAGTAAGTACGATGTTTGTGTGAGTACAAAACACGGCTCCCGAAACAGTTTGCCCCTCCGTCTTGGACGGCAGACACTCTTTGTCAATGCTGCCATAGAGGACGTTTCCCCTAGTCAATCACCACATTTGCCCTGGCTCGTCGAGCTTGAGCTACCACGCTACACAACGGAACACACGAGTGCAACTAATCTGGCACCCGATCCTCAAGGACATGATGATAGCGGTACGACTACCTAAGTTAAGTGTGCTCTTGCGCAAAGACATCAGGGTATATAATATGTAATACAAAGACACTGCCAGTCCTAAATTACAGGGAAATAGGTCTATTTGCAATCTTTACTGATAGGTGAGACTATACGTGCGAGTTCTAGACTGTGTGGAATATCATATGGAATTACATGTGCTTCGTTGGCCATGGCCGTCGACGCGGGATGAATCCAGTGCGCGATTCTTCCGAGGCTTCTACTCTCAAAAGCGCTAGATCTATCTACACGCGTCACGTATCTCGTCTCTCATTAGAACCTATGCACTCGTGAGATCTGGTAACCTCGCGATGGAAAGAAACACTATACGCCTCAGGCAATTAAAGCCATTTACCGTTTATTAATAACGAGACCTTCGTTCCAACAATGAGGTTGCCTCGACCGCATAGTCATACGACCTACCTTGAATAACTAAATACGTTTCAACTAGCCCTATAAGCAGAAAGCGAGAGACAAAACACAATTCCTTTCATACTCGAATATTTTCAGAAAATGGAATTGTCTCACCCCTCCGGTCCACACGACAGCACGGCTTCAAGGCTGCGGAACCTGATCATCCAACTGTTCTCGAAGTGTACCACGTCTCCCAACGAACCGAACACCCCAACACACGATTCTCAGCATCTACATTCTCGACCAACTAGCGAGTCGGGCAACCCCCCCTTGATAATCTTCATCCTCGGCGCCCCGGGGGCAGGCAAAGAGACGCACTCGAAGCGTCTACGCCGCGACTTCAGCGGTCTAACACACCTCTCCTACGGCGACATACTCCGCTACCAAGCCTCCATCCCAGCATCATGGGTGAGCACGTTCCCGCGGCGCGGCGGGGGCGTCGACGGGGACCCCCTGCTGCCCGCTGCCGACGCGGTGGGTCTTCTCCGAGACACCATCGCCGCCGGCGTCGGCCGCGGGCAGCGCATCTGGCTGATAGACGGATTCCCGCGCACCAAGGAGCACCTGGACGCCTGGGCCGAAGCACACATGCCGCGGGCCCGATGTGCCATTTACCTAGATTGCGATGCGGGGGTCTTGGTGCGTCGGATCGCTGGGCGCGCTACGACTTCCGGTCGATCTTCTGATGCGTAGGTGGACGTGGTCCGCGAACAGGTTGAACGGAATATCCTGGCGAGCGAAGCCATGCTGCAGGCGTTTGGAGATTGCGATGTCCTGGTCGTAAAGATCGATGCTGATAGGGATTTGGATGTGGTATATGGTGATATAAAGCGGTATTTCAAGGTGAGTTTACATATTGTTTGTGTGTTAACGCTTAAGACAGATGAGGAGTCATTAGAGGCTGGGAAAGTTATGTTGTTACTAAATGCTCGATGGCGCAGGAAATCATTGGTGAATAGAGGAGTAGCGGTATGCTACATGAGGAAGTGATAGCGTGATATATAGACTACCTACTAGCTATCGTGGCTTCTAGGTTAGTATATTGTACCGTTACTATCGCAAGTTGAGGTGATTACTAAAGCAAATACATAAATCAATACGTACGGGAAAATCCAATATTCGCCTTTGGGCGGCATCTATCGCCTTACTTATGAGCTTGTTCAAGCGGACAGAGGTTTCTTTTGTCCCGGATATCTCTCCTTCACCTCGGACCCTATGACGCTGGGACGAACGGCTCGCTTGATGAACGAAACTGTCTCGCACTATCATGGGGTGTATTCGATAGGTACTTCAATCACGGCCCGGGTTTCTATGATGAATTCCATCTCATTTCTCACGTTGGCGAACGTCAATAGATCCCTAATGAAGGTATTATTGAATGATGGCATATCTAGGTCCATAGTAAAGCTCGCATTATCGTCCCCAGCCAAAGTCAGTTGAGTCTCAAACCATCATTTTATTAGATTCCCTCACCCTAAAGTAGTGAATTCTGTTCTCGGAAGGGAATACCCTCTATTCAAAGACCGAGCCATCATTACAAATACACTTCACCCTTAGAATTATCGTTAGATCCGGAGATAGTTCGTGTTATCTTTACGGCCAACTCGTCGGGCCAAATGTCTCGCCCGCTGCCGCGAAGCTCTTGATGGCCAGCCCTCGCTGGTCTAATGTCTCGTAGATGTCGTAGTTACCGTACCACCGCGGTGCGTTGGCGGAGGTGAGGTACAACGTGAAGAATATCAGGAGAGTCGAGATGATGAGGCCACAGTCGAGCGCCGCGGAGGTTATGTAATTATAGTGTAGCCACCAGCCATTGAATCGCCGCTTGATAAAGTAGTTGAAGAGGAGCCCGACGCTGCCCCAGCAGAGGTACGAGTAGACCGTTGCAGGAGGGATCCAGCCCGAACCACCGAAAACGAGGGGCATATTGATGTACCGCGCCATAGACCTAGGATACCGACGAGCGAGGAACCACGCTATTACGGGTGAGACGGCGCCTACGAGCCAGAACCATTGAAGCGACGAGTAGATGGCATTGCCGCTAAAGATCCGAGCGGGCCCGATGGTACTCCATATGACGGACGTTGAGAAGAAGAGCCGGCCGCCCGGGCATGTGTAGCCGTCCGGCTGCCGATTGCTGCATATCTCCGGAATATTGCCCAGTGCCCAGTTCATGACCGCAATCTGAACGATAGCCGACCACACTGAGGCGACAAGCTGTGACCAGAACATTGTTCGAGGCGGCACTTTCATGTAATGTCCTAATTTGAGATCTTGGACAAAGTATAGCGCCTGTTGCATCGCAATGGAGCCAAAATTCTTAAACATCCTAGACCTTGTTAGCGGGATTCTCCTCAAGACACAGTTTTATAGGTGAGATATTAGTCTGTTTTAACGGACGGAAATGACGGTCGAGGGAATACTAGAACTGTGCACGTACTATGTATCAATTAGCTCAGACCTCAAGGGGAAGGATGCTAGAAATGCTTGCAATAACATACCATCATGGCGAGAGGATGACCTGGGAGTAGGTACCCGATGACGAATTCGGTGAGAACGTTAAGACCAATCTGGATATTGGTTGTACCCTGTATAATCCCAATCGGTATTGTCTTTGAGAAGTAGGTATTAGTAACTATTCATCGTCTTAGGTATTTCCCAGAGCCCAAAGAGCTTGGGATTGTAGGATATCTATGCAGAAAATCCTTATTTTGAAAGGTCACGATAAAAACCTGAAAGGTTGCAGAAGTCACATACCCAGATAATGGGGATGACCATACAGACAACGTATGCCCAAGCAGGGAACCCCGTGGGCCAAGCAGTACAAACGGCAAAGGATAATCCGACCATAATAACGAAGAGAACCAGATACCACCAGTCCGGTGAGTCCTTGTACTTTTTCATTAGGTGCATATGCACATCATCTACATTATAATGTTAGCATGCTTCGTGGGTGAGAAATTAGGATATAATGTAGCCGCTGTCCTACGTCACGTCAAGTTGTGCATATGGATGGGTTTGTTATATTAGCACTAAGAAATAGAGGGGTTCTGTGTCTATTACCTTCCTGGGAGCGGCCTTCCTTGAATTGAGTCTTAAGCTTAGGCCCGTGATATAAAGCGACGCTATTAGAATTAGCAATCGGTATCGGCAGTAGGTATATCAAGAAGCCCCTCAGAACATGTAGAAGCATAGAACCCGGGGCTTGTAAGTAGGGGAGAAGGAATATTTAGGACACATACTGAATTATAACGGCGGCAACGGCAGCAAAACTAAGACCATAGCACAGGGCAAACTGGGTGCTTAGATATATAGGAGAATATGCGTGATAAGCTTCCTCGTCAAGCAGAAATTGGTCGTTGAGGATTCTGGAGACATTGTATTTGGCTCCAGTGTTGTCAAAGGCGTCTGATGACTGAACGACGAAATAGTCGGCGTACCAAGTCCCGGAGAAGTGAAGGCCGGCCGATACGAACACGAAAAAGATCATAACCCCTGCGATAGTATTTACGATAGCGTGAAAGGGCGGGATCAGAGGAGATAAGGCGTATCCCGATATCACACTCCAATCCAGCGTCGTAGGTAGGATGCCGTAACCATGAAAGCCCCCGAAGAGCTTATTGACAATTACACTATTAGGTAAAGCCCAGCAGAGAAAATTGAAATACGACAGCCCCTGAAAAACTATGTAAAATGTCAGTGACCCGCGATTCTAGCCCATGGGGGGTTGAAAGGAGACGCGCCGCCGTCAGCAGAGGGCGGGTCGGAATACGTACTCCAGCCTGGAAAGAAATACCAAATCTAGGCAATGCATCAGTCGACTTATCCAGAAGAATAAGCATGATACTCGATACGCTCGGGGAGAATGGCTTACGAAACTCCCGCCCATAATGTAGAGGAACCATCGGTGTCGACCTATGCGCCAGCCGTTTGTTTTTGCTGGATCTGTGTGTTTATCATCATGAAGGACATGGAACAAAGTCGTATTCACCAAGTTGCCTGGCCATATCATAGCTGCTGGCCACACCAGAAATCTTCGCATTAAACCCGCGAGGCCGTAGCCAGTGCAGAGGGTTGTGATGCCAAACAACAATTGGAACGCCCATCCAAAGTGTTGATGGTCTTCGATCATTTATTAGTTTTTGTCGACACCACAATGAGTTATTGAACATACAGAAGACTTGTTGGGCAAGTAACACATCTGTAGCATACAGGACACCCCCGCCATATGCTGCCTATATCACAGCCCATGTCAGCTTAGAAAATGATGCCGAAAAGGGAAACTGTAGGCCTACATTAGACATCGCGACGATGATAACATGCTCTTTGAAGTTAAATTTCCCCGGCTTGAAATTGAACTTCATACCCATAAATCCAAACACACGGTCAGGAAATATCAGATCCCAGCCAAGGCCAATTGGATACGCGGCCAGTTGGATCACATATGTCGTGATGGTGACTGAAGGATTTCGGAGGGAGAATAACATGTTGACGGCAGAACCGATTGTACACAAGATCAAACCGATGACCCACGCCCGTATCGTATTGGCCGGTAAATCGACGTCGTAATTCCGTACAGCAGCACGAACCTTGGCGCGGTGAAAGGTGAGACTTGAAGAAACATCGTGGGCAGAAGGGGATGTACCTCAGGATACGGACTATCTTCTTCTACCACGTTTGCCTCTGCATTGATACCCTTCTCGGCATCACTGCGAGGAAGCGATGCATCCATAAGCTCTATTTCATCGGTAGGCAGGTTAGGATCGAGGTGATTATGCTGTCCATAGCGTTTAAGTGTGTCTGGAGTTGCGATTCCATCGCTCGATGACGCCTCTGGCGTGAGATCCCTCTCCGCCGCGACTCGTCGACGAGAACGAAACATGGTCATAGAGGTACTTCATCCGGAGCGCCAGAGGATTGAGAAACATGAGACCAAATCAACCTAAGTTCGATCGGTGATAAGGCGAGAACTCAACCTGTGAAAGAGAAATAAAGAGACAAAGGTTGGCAGATGGATATATAGGTGAAGATTATGAATTGACAGCGGTGGAGTAACAACTGCTCTTAATATGTCGGCAGAGGTAGATCCAGTGGAAGTAAGACTGTTGCCCACAAGCATTATTAATATCAAATGACACATAAGGTCTATGGTGCATGCTCATGACATACTCGATTAGAGACGGGACGGGAGTACCACACATTGGTCAACACCGATATTGCGTCCAGGGTCGGCACGATGGAAACACCCTGTCCGTAGGGAACGTGCCTAAATTAGGTACCCTCCTCTGTCAAGAAATCGGCTTCAACCCGGGCATCACTAGCCACAATTGGATAAACCAGGTGAGGCTTCTGATTTCTTTTCGTTGTATACCATTGACGACCTTCATGGGGGCCATTGGCTAGGATCTGGTCTGGACTCTGGCAAAGGTTTAGCCGGTATTTTGTCCGCGTCACTACCAACCATGGCTTTCTGACTTCGCGAGACATGCGAGGTGTGAAATCATGCAGTTACTTGAAGATAAGACGTGTCTGTTAAGATAATCCTTTTCTGGGCAGTCTTCGGAATGAGGGGAGGCGGAGACACACCATGTATGCTGCGCTGCACAAAACTCTACGTCTTAGCGACCCTAATGCTACCTTGCAGGCCTAGGTACCTAGGCATTGTGGCTCTTAAGGTTGGCGTCGTAAAGTGAATATGTATTTTGCTGCAGATGATCTGATGTATGGTGGTGAAGGGTCGCCAATCAATCTAGACTGCCGCTTCCTCTGGTACTATTGATCTTGAAATCATACAAGGAATACAATCCATGGATTTTGAGAATCTGGCGAGGGCCGAAGAACAAGTCTATTTAGTTTTAAAGTCTAGAACCTCCAAGAGTATGGTCCTTTGACGACATTTTGTATCGTATGCTAGAAGATAGGTATGCACAAGTGATACACCATTCCAATGTAACATTACTTATGGGCGGGTATTAATTGCATCTTCGTGCTCAGCTAGTTGCAGTCTGATAGTGTAACTCTCCTCGCTCTATCAGTCGTGTAAAGGGACAAATGAGAGTTCTGATTGACCGTGGATTGTTCATGATGTGTGAAGAGTAAAGCCCACGGACGATGCAGAATTGATTAAGTTGCGGGCAGCTTTGGTAGCATGCATGATGGCTTGGCGCGACCGCACAAATTGATCTGCAGGGCCAATTTAGCCGGAAGACGCAGAACGCAAGTCCTGCCTTGTCCCGTCGGTGGGGAGTTGCAGTCCCGTGAGACGGAAATGGACACCGCTGATGTTAATCAGTCGACTGGTCTGCACACAGCAGTGTCCGTAAGGGTCGTGTGTGATTCTGAAAAAGACTAAGTCGGCCCCAAGACTGAAGCAGTTCCAACTCGACTTGCCGGGATCCCAACTTCGATTGGAATAGGACGGGCGAATTATACATCCTCTTGAGGATCTAGCCAGTTCAGTTGGTAAAAAGCGCCCTGCCTTAGAATAGGCGCAATCGTCTAATGTTGGTTTAGCTATCCTGCGATTGGAGTGACCATCTGCATACGTCCTCAACAAAACAAAGTACCTTGCTGATATGCCAGTGAAGGGCACGATCTTTTTTGGCGTCGTCGTTCGTACAACTTATAATAGAAAAGTTCGCCGGTGGTCAATGGTCGTACCCCGCAGGGATTTTGCAGGTTGCTGGCTGTGAAGGGGTATATGCCGGATTGAATGCAAGCTCTTGGTATGAGAAGAGGTTCTTAGCAGCTGGTTCACGCCTTGCTAAGTCGTTGAGCAGAAGCAAAGTATTGGCGCGAGTCCACCCTCACAACACAACGGCACTTGGGGCTTAGAGTTGAGTGGCGGTAGCAGCAGCAGCGGTAGCAATGCCTGATTGAGATAAAAAGATTGGGATCGAATATCAGTCATCTGCATCCTTTTCGGCCATCTTCTGGCCAGGTATCCCATCACGATTGGCTCTCCAAACGCCTTCTTCGCCTTCAAACTCCTCCCTCTTCCATACCTCGACATGCTTCTTGCAGGCCTCGAGAGCTTCTTCGCCAGCCCTCCAGGCAGCCTGGCGATGAGGTGCAGAGACTGCAATGAGAATACTTTCCTCGCCGATGGGGACTGTTCCAAGTCGGTGAATCATGGCAGCGGACTTTAGGCCATGGCGCGCAAGAATATCCTTACAGATGGATAACATTGTCTTCAGGGCCAGGGGGGCGTATGCCGAATACTGAAGCTCCTTGACGGGCTTCCCGGCAAAGTTATCCCTCGTGGTGCCTATGAGGACAGCTGTTTAGCATAATGAAGACAGCGAGCGCGTGGGTGGAGAGAAGCATTGTCGGCTTACCAGCGAACAGAACGATTGCACCGGCCTGAGGGCTGCGAACGCGATCTATAGCTTCCTGAGCCTGTAGGTGGTCGTGGGTCAGAGCAACGTAACAGTCACCCTCATTGATTTCTGTTGACTGTGACTCCATTATGACCGACCTACGGTTGGGCTAGGGGGATATGTTAAGGCTATAAGGCCCTGCAAATCGTGATGGAATCGCCTCGCGTGGCTCCTTGATTTTCTAAGTCGCAATTTTGTTAGGATGCCTTAGAGGCAATGTAGGCTTATTAAGGCCTTGGTGAGTGAGAGGGGTTTTCGATTCCTGTCCGTATCGTGAGTGCTTAGGTAAGGTGAGGAGGAGGTATGGATCCGCGGGCTGTTTTTGATAGAGCTAACTGTAGGTGGTGCCTACTGCAAGGAATTGCGTTGGGTACTGCATGTAGTTAGGTAGACTGTCCATATACAAGAGAAACGATCAACAGTCTTTCCAGTACAGCTATTGATAGGTTTGGTAAGGACGGGTCTGATCCCCTGCCTCCTGCCTAGTACTTTTAAATAGTACTGTACGATCTGTAGATGCATATACCTATTCTTTAAGGTGTGTACTTACCTCCTACATAGTACCTAAGGTTAGGTAGGTAGGTATTAGGTAAGATAGGGTGGCGCTGATTGATAAGATAAGATCCAAACTATCCCTTATGTGTACCAGGTTACCTAATACTCCGTACATAGGCCAGTTCACCCTCCCCTACCATTCCTGCGAGCAACAACCTACCTTCCTTCTATCTACCTACTGAACTTGTCTCGTCACAACAAGACCCGAGCAACGTCATTCTCTGCCTTATTTACCAACATTAGCGCCGAAAGATTGACTTCCTGCCGCTATTTTGGTTTCTCCCTCATTCCCATGTTGCCATCCCCAAGAACGGGCTAGAGGAGCAACGCGTTGTTGCACCCGCATCCATCGTCGCAACCGCGATCACGATCATAATCACATAGCCACAGTCGCAATCACAGTCGCAACCGCACACGATGTACGACGACCGCGACCACCACCGACCGAGGTCCCCACCCTCTTCCCGGGACCACTACTATCGCTCGCGGCACGGTAAAACATGATACAGCCTGGAGCATTATGTTCTCCTCGTCGTTGTTGAGTCCGTGCTGACTTTCCCTGCGCGGGAAGACTCTTCCAGATCACCGCCGAGAGGACCACGCGGCGACGATCCATCCCGAGGACGCAGACACCACTCTCCTTCTTACCGAAGATACGGCAAGCCCGGCGATGGGGACCGCCGCGGTGACTATTCCCCCGAAGATGCCCCCAGCCGTCACTCGGGCCGTGGCAATGATTATGACGATGATGATACTCTGGAACGGCCAAGTGGTCACGGCAACGGCCATAGCCCGCGACGTGCCATGTCTACCGGCTCTTCCTCGCCTTACCACTCTCCAGACAACGGCTACTATCGCGATACCGGACATCAACATGGGCCTGGCCGCCCCTACCACACACTCAAGCTAGACGACGTGCCAGACTGGTTGGGTCCTCAAGAGGTGGGTGGCCTACTTCTCATGCGCCCGGTCTAATCTACATCTGTATAATTGACACAATGTTTCGTTAGATCGACGATGCTATGCGTGACATGGGTGCAAGAGGTCTCATCGAGGTTCGCTTAAAGTTGGATGACCGTGCTGGTATGAAATCCGTTACCGGTCTGCTAATTTTCTTGGCTCTCATGGCTAACCCAAAGCCCTACTATAGGCAGTCGTCGCTGTTATGCTTTCGCAGAGTTTAAGTACGAGAGTGATGCTGTAGGTTTCCTCGAGAGGCATTATCCAGCTCTCGATATCAAGGACCGTAGTGGCGCGCCCACTCGTCTATACGTAGAATACAGCCGCGAGCGGCGTCAGCCACCTCCAAATTTGGACGATTGGAAATGCACACTGGTAAGTTCGCCAGATCCCAACATAACCCCTCAAAGTAAACTAGAACTCGGACCAACTAGACAGCAGTGTCATTTTGACAACTTCTCTCGCCGAGCCACATGCAAGCAGTGCAAAGCGCCTCGATCTTGTAAGTGCAGTCACAAACCATATTACCTTCTCTCCCTAACGCCTCATAACGTAGCTGAGAATGCTATCGACATGCGCCTCGACGGCCAAAGTGATGAGTGTCCCCAACAGACCCCATCTCAATTTGTCGTCGTCCGTGGGCTTGCCTCGTCTGCGAACGAGACAATCCTTGCAGCCGGGGTAAAAAAACTCTACATGTCAAAAGAAGACGAACCGAAGCAATCCTCAAATATGCCAACAAAGCTGAGGAGTACCGCGCCTATTGGCAACACTCATGGGCTTGGTGCAAAACCGGGGTCTCTGGTACGAGTATTCATGGTTCGGGATAAGATGTCGGAAATCAGCTGTAACTATGGCTTTGCTGAATTTTCCACCCTTGACGATGCTCGAGCCGCCGTAGCAAAGTACAACGCCCACCCCCAGTTCACCATATCGTCTAGGCCCGTTACGGTTGCCTTCATACACTCTGGCGTCTTTATTCCTTACCTACATCCTGTACAGGAGCAAGACCGCAAATTCACCTTTGCAGCAACGCACAACCCGACTCTCAGGTTAAGTTATTGGAATCCTTCAGTTTACGCCAACGAGCACCTGACCTTCGACGAGTCGCTCTACGAAGATAAAGAACAAAACGCCAAACAAAGTACCGATGTGCCAACTGGGAAGGAATCGAAGAAGCGGAAGGCTGATAGGGACTTAAATGCACCAACTGGCAAGAAAGTTATTGCCATGGCGCCTCAACTACAGATGTGGGCAAATAAGCATGCAGAACTTCACGGGTCGAAGGAATCCGCCGATGCGGCCGCCCCCTCGGATGATACACCCCCCCTTACAGGCCCTAATGCTATTAGTGCAACTAAGAAAACTACTACGACTATACCGTCGGTATCATATGCTGATCTTGATCAAATGTCCTGCCTTCTGTGTCGGCGCAAATTCAAGAATGAGCCGTCTCTTCGTCGCCATGAGCAAATGAGCGACATGCACACGACAAACCTTGCGGATGAAGGCCTCATAGATAAAGCAACCCAAAGCCTAAAGGCTCTAGGCAAGGAGCCCACATCTAATTACCGAGACCGAGCCAAAGAACGAAGGCAAGCCCATAATCAGCCCATGAAACCGAAACTTCATCTTCCGCGAAAAACCCCAACAACCAACAAGGACGGCAACGCTGCCAAAGAGCCACCGGCAAAGCCTACTGTCTCCAAGGGCGCAGGCTTGCTCGCCAAGATGGGTTGGAGCACGGGCGAAGGATTGGGCGCCGAGGGCGGCGGACGAACGGACATCATCGAAACAATGGCTTACGCGCCAGGCGTCGGTCTCGGGGCTGAAGGGGGTAAAATCGGCGATGCGGCGCAGGAAGCCGCTCGCGCGACGAAGAACGATTACGCGGATTTCGTCTCCAAGGCTAAAGATAAGGCGAGAGAGCGCTATGAGAAGATGGGGTAACACTATCGGTCTCGCGGCTAGTCCCCCATTCAAAATCTATAGCTTTCCGTTGCCTCTGTACTATTATAGGAGTGTTTTGGCTGGGAGTTAGTCCTTCTGAACCTCAAAGATGTGTGTCGTATCATGATTCCCACAACCGATAGCTAGGCAGCCTCTGGATTGTTGAGGCGTAACAATTATGAGTAGTGTTTCCCCTAATGTACGATGTTAGCTATTTCTACGATGCAATTGTCTTGACATTGTTACTAGTATTTTTGCTCCATCTCGATTCTCTGAGACATGCGCCTGAGAGCTAGTTGACGGTGTCTCTTACTGAGCCTAGGGCTAATCCCAATAATCGAATTCAAAATGCAGTTTTCTGTAGCTATTTCTTACCTAAGGTAGTATCTAAAAGCTCAACGTACTAATTATTCCTATCTATCCCTCCCTTTACCCCTTCCATAAATCATGAAGACAAGGCAGCATATGACATACCAGAGGAATTAAATCATATCGAACGGCAAGGACGAAACAGAGGTTTTAAAAAAGTTCATGGCGCAGAAACGAGCACAATGGGTATCATTTTCTCCTCTCATCTAATTACATCTCCGCATTGCGGCTTATCTATATACTGAGGGAGCATGTTCCTATATATGTTCTGTGGGATATCTGGGAATTGTTCACGACGATCCAAATCACTGTCATCTATCAAGATTGAAGACGACAGTCTCTTGTATGTCCGTAATTGTTATGTGCTGCTGGCGTGAGACAGCTTTGTGAGAAGATACAAAACGAACAACTCATTATTATCGGCAGCATGTTCTATGCAACATCCAACCGTAGTGTGTTCTGGTTGTTTCAGGATACGCAATGCGGGTGGATTGGGGATGACAGATGTTGGCTGTGGTCGTTGTTCTATAGGGCGAATAGGCCGGCGCCTGCGACACTGAAAAGGGTTGCCAGTAGCATTACGGCGCCGGCTTCCCAGTTCAAGACCGGCACAGTTCGGGGAGCAGCGCTATCTGTGGTAGATTCATCTGCCTGGTCGGCATCCGTGCCTGAGCTGTCTGCACTACCACTGTGATTGCCGCTGCCACTGCTGCTGCTGCTGCTTTTGCTTGGGGTCTCCTGCGCTGCAACGCCGCTGACGAGGGGTATGCCCGAAGAAGTGATCTCCATTATATTGGTCCCCGTAGCATTCACGTTAGCCTGCGCTAGAGCGATCTTCTTATTGGTCAGATCGTAGACGACGTAAGCGGAGCGTAGGAATGTGTCGCCAAGCAGGTAGATACCCGAAAGTGACTGAATGCCAAAACTGCAGGGGTCGTCAAAGGGGAGGTCCGGTAGTTCAAGTCCGATGCTTACGTATCCCTTGACGTTGTCGAGGACCAGCTCATCTATAGGGACCCGAACCACGGGGCCATTGGCATTTCCGAATTGGAAGTCAATGGTGGTGTCTTTCTCAGAGGACAGAAGACCGCAGCTGACATACACGAGACCAGTGGTCCTGGTGTCGTCTACGGCGTCAAAGGCCTGGTAGATCTGCCTAGCCACGCTTGGTGGAAGGTACGTCAACGTAGTGCCGGAATCAAGAATGACGGGGGTCTCGTCGCTGATCAATTCTGATCCCCCGGAGCTAGAACTACTAGTGTTGACCTTCAAGGACTCTAGCGCTACGGTAAAGGACGAATAAATCTTCGACTGAGGATCAGGCAGGATATCAACCGATTTAAGCTGGCCAATGAACTTCTTAGTATCGATACCCCCGAATAGTATGGTGCCCGTCTCAGCGTAGAGATCGTCCTATAGAGAAAGAATTAGCATCCAGGAGCAAGCTGACTTACTAGCGATGAAAAGCGACGTGACATAACAAAAGGCGAGGGAAAAAGGGTCTCACATACTAGATATAGACTATAAGCCCCGATATCAATGAGGTCTTGCTCAACGAAAAGGTCGACAATGTTAGGGTAAGGCTTATCAGCGGCGACGTTGGTGTTGAAGCCTATACCAATCAAACCTGAGTTGATGGACGAGTTCTCGGCGAGGCCAACCTGTAGTGCTTCGATGCTGGTACCGGCGATGTGGAGGGTGTCCTTGATGTAGTCACCCTCGGCGCCCGATCTATCGAGGTACTGAATGCTGAAGGCGTCTTGGTCAACCAGCTGGTAGGTCGAGCTGTCGGCAGGCTCATAGGTAGCAAGGCAAGTGCCATAAAGGGACTGTAGGGTCCGTGATTGGCAGAGGTCTGCGTTGGTATCTAAAACCCAGACATCACTGCTCCCGGTGTCGAGAATGAGTGTAACAGGTTGGGGCGGTGTGCCGAGAGCGACTTCAGCGTAGTACCCGCCTACAGACAAGCAACTAGTCAGCAATGTCTCGCACAAGTGGGTGGGCACGATGCTGCCGTGGCCCTCGGCACTCACCTCCAGTCAGGTTATTGTTCAATTCCTGCGAGTACGTGCCAGCGCGTTTGCGTAGGCCCTGATGTTGGGGTCCGGCTCTCGAAAAACTCAGGGGAACGACTTTCTGAGCGACGACGGAGGTGGCGACGGCACCCAGGCCAACGAGCGACAGCGCGGCCCTCATGTTGGGCGCGAACCGAGGATGCGGGTACAATCAGATGCGCGGCCTCCAGTGGTTCAATGTCTCGGTACCGGTACGAGCGCGTATTACCTTAGGTGCCCTGTGTATTACACGACCGTCTATTGCAGTGAACACTAAAACAGGGAATAAGAGCGAGGTCGAACGAGAACGACGAGAACGCAAACAAGAAAAAAAGAGCAGGCGAAATGAGAGAAATGAGCGACACCAGACGCAGAGAATATGATAAGGAACGTATATGTCTAGTCTTAGTCTAGATCTAGATGCGCAGTGCAACGAGAGGCAAAAGAAATAGACGAATGAGAAAACAGAACCGGTTTTATCCTATCCTTCCATCTCCAATGCAGTGAGCGTGTTGTGTTGGCGAGGGAGAAGGGAGGCGACTTGGATGATGATGGGCGCATTTTCGCATTGTCGCATATGTCTTGGCCAGGATCCCCAGCGCAGGGTGCACTGCATTGAGAAGCTGCAGTGTATGGCTTAGGTAGGGAGGCAAGATAGGGGCCAGGACAGGGACCATGGTGGGGGTGCTAATCCCTAGAATTTGCGCCACACCAAATGCAGATGTTCCTTCTCTTGGCTGTGTCGTTCCAATGGCGTTGCCACGCGTTGCCAATACCCCGGACTGCCACTGGTGCGGCCGATCTTCCCGGCCTTAGTGCCCGCCAAGTGCCCGCCAAGTCCCTGTTTGGGGCAGTGCTCCCAACTTGATGTGCCACCTCGTGCCGCCAAACCCGTCGCGTCGTGGGGCATCTGCAAGTAATAAAGACAACAGAATACAGTAGTGTACTGTAGATACAGATTTTCACCACCTACCTACCTAGGTACCGTACACCTGTCGCGCCTAAATAATCACGATATTGGGATGAGCAAGGTAAGTTTTCCAATACAACGTAAAGGACACGCATACTGTAGATAGGAAAATATGGAAAATATCTCATGTGTAATCTTATATGGAGGGGCCAAGAATTAGACTTGCTCATCCATTCAGCTGCCAATGTCCCGTGAGGAAATAATGTAGATGACAAGAATATGTCCCTCCGTCACTTCGCAAGGCATACTCAGCTCGAGTCCATAGCTGTCTTGGCTCGGTCTTGACATCGGGTGCACAATACCACGTCACAAAACATAAGGGAGAGCGAGAAACGAGTTGGAAGAAAGTCATGGAGAACGATTGAGAACACAGAGCCGTTGCTGCTGTCTTTCAATTTTTTTTTCTTTTTCCCCCCCGCAATGTAACCTATTTACTAAACTATGCCATCCCAAGCGCAGTTGTCCGCGGACAGAGATTCTATGAAGCGGCAAGCCGGTCAACCAACGGGACAGGCAAACCGAAATGCTTCTAACAGGATGGCCCCTATATTGCCCTGGATAGTCTTCAAGTCCACCAACAGATGGCTGTTGCAAGAGAAACTACCCCGCAGGAAAGGACCAGTAGCATTGTCATTATAGTATATCATTCTAACCCCTTCTTTTTTTCTTGGAATATAATTCAGAAGTATAGAAAGGATTGTTCCCCATGAGCACCCTTTGTGCTGCAGTGTACTGCAGACAATATCATGACGACATTTGTTCTCAGGTTGTCTTACTAAGAAATAGAGAGACCTGTCTGCCCAGCCCATATGTGTATGTAGGTAGGCAAGGTGCATATCAACCTAAAAGCGATTCACCTTGAATAGCCTAGGGGATGTGCTTGTTTCGTTTCATTGCCGTCTCAAGGAACATGACTTCGTCTATTATATGACTAACCTGCAAGTTGAGGTACACTCCCCGTTGCACGACCACTGCAGAATCGGCAGCGTCATTGTGTTTGCTTCCCCAGCATGGCCGGCGTGAGTAGCACGTTGATGAGCACAGGTTTGCTCCCTCTTAAATAGGCCAGTCAGTGCCATGCTAACATATATCAGGTAGTCTGACCGCCTTCACGATACCGGCAGCGCCATATTGGCGTTTCCTGTCTTCTCCCTCTCAGCAGTCATATTTTGGTAGCATTGTTAGCACATGCCCTACACAGAGCCTCGGAGAATAGCACTTCAAGTGTCTCCCCACTGCGTGTCACTGCAACGTAGATATGGCTCCTGCAAATAATTAATTGTTCGAGTTGTACTGGGAATTATCCCTTCCATGTAGGTAACTTACTTGCCGAGGTAGCCTGGAGCAATTGGCGAGATCGCAAGACTTCTTGTGATATTGTCTTATGAGTAAGCAGCTCCTAGTATGCGATGTCATGCTTCCTGTCTCTTTATATGTTAAGTCGGCAAGCACCGGCTCTTTTCTCGTCTACATGTTACGAATAATCTCAAAAATTGGTATCATCACGTCACATGGTACTTGTACAACACACTCACAGAGATCCAGCGAATGCTCGACATCTCAAGCTGTGCGACGCCGAGACAACTTGAATGAGTGAGGAACAGTCAGTCCAACCCCAAAAATTGGTACCAGCAACGAATCAGGAGATGTTTGAAAGTGTACGTCGTCTCAACAATGATCTTTGGTAGCCATTACTGTCTCCGACTTCTAGGCAACCTCGGGTATTTGTTGTTTGGTACCTCGCAATCTTGGGTCAGATGTGTCGTTGTCAAACCTAGCAGCAGAATTAAGAGTCGGATAGGCAGACTCTTACACCACATGCAAAGTTTCACACATGCGTTCATCAGAGCCGCCAGGTAACCACCCGCCGAAAGCGAGGCAGTCTATACGGACATAACAGTTTAGCCGTCAAACATGGTCTTAAATTCGGATCCTAGACGAGTAGGTGCTCCATGTTTGCCTTACCTCGCTTTGCCTCGCTTTACCTAAAGGCATTGCGATACCCGGCCAAGTGTCCAGTCAGGCTGCGGGCAACTGTTCCCCAGCCTCGCTCGTTCTACGGGACGGGAGTCATAAACGGATAAAGCATACTCCGAGTGTACAAGTACCTACATAGGTACCTACCTGCTTTTATCTATAATTGCCATCAAGGGAGGTGCGAAGTGAGTTATAGGCAGTCGCCCGGCTGATATTAATTACGTACTAAAGCATTGTTGTTAGCACCTACTAATTTATCGTCCAAATTTCCAAAACTTGTTGAGCAGCAACCATCTGGCCCGAGGTCTGATCTATACCTACCTACCTAAGCGACTACTACAATCACTCCGGACCCTTTCCCTTCGGTATCGATTCCTTTCGACTCGGGTTGCTGCATGTAGAGCTGTTGTCCGTTCAATCAAGTCGCTTATTGCTGGCCTAACAATCTCTTTCTCATGTAGGTGCTGGAGACGGCAAATCCCACAAACGTGAGCAGAGCAAACTCAAGTCTATGTACTTCTACGATCGTTTCTTGATCCTCTTTTATTTTCTCTGCTGCCAACTTTCTCCTTCTTCCTTCGAACGTCTTTTTGTGTCTACTACAAATGGCCACCCCTCCGTTCCCTGCGGGTCATTCCTCACATCCGCCCTCAGTGATGGCATATCAGCCTCATCTTAATGGCTGGCGCCGGGTCACGCTTGTAGCAATGTAAGTCGCCCATTTCCTTTCCTATCTCACCAATAGCCAACTGAGGCTCCCCCGACCTCTTCCGATCGTCGTTGACAAATCCCTGACACTGCTGCGTTGCCTAGCCTGCTTCTTGGTCTCCTATTTTCGAGCTTGGATGCCTCCATCGTCTCGACATCACTAGTCACCATTTCGATCGATCTTCAAGACTTCCTTAGTGCTCCTTGGGTCGTCCTCGCCTACCTCTTGGCCTACTTAGGCCTAGCGATCGGGTTCGCAAAATTCAGTGATATCTACGGCCGCCGTAACTCTATCTGTTGTGCTTGGGTCTTGTTCTCTGGTTTCTCGGTTGGATGCGCCCTTGCGAGAACTATGCCGCAACTGTACGTATACCATCAAACTCTCTGGGGTTAGCAGCACCCCGTTAACGATCTCTCAGCATCGTCTGTCGTGCTTTCCAGGGCATGGGAGGCTCTGGACTTTACAGTTTAGCCCAGATCGCATTATTTGAAGTTGGGCCAGTGCATAAGCCGAGTCTCATGGGCGCCATGATCGGCCTCACGCTCGCTGTGTCTTACGTGCTAGGCCCAGTCTTGGGAGGGGTTATTTCGTCAACAACCTCTTGGAGATGGATTTTCTGGATCAAGTACGCGAGCGAAGAACAGGCCTCTTTAAAATACCCAATCTGCCTGCAATATTCCCTCTTTTTGAGTTCCGCTAACCAATGAATCTAGCGTCCCGTTTGGCGTCGTGCTTGTTGCCGCCCTATACCTTGCCTGGCCTGCTGCTCTTGGCCGTCAGCTACGCGGATTGGAAGCTATACGACGAATCGATTTCTTAGGTAATATCCTCATCATAGCCGCCTGCTCGTTACTAGTATTCGCCCTTCAGGAAGCTGGAGCCTATAGCTTCGCTTGGAATCACCCAGTCATTGTCCTCGCTTTGGTGGTCTCGGTCCTCAGCTGGTTAGGTTTCGCGGCTTGGGAGTTTTCCCTAGGCTCTAGGACGTATACTAGAATTGAGCCCATCCTTCCGCTTCGCCTCGTGGGCCGAGTTTATGCTGCCTGCGTCTTGTATGTATCTCTTTACAATCCTGCTATTTATGAGTTTCTGAAGCTAATATAGGCAGATGCACTTTTTGTACCGGCTTTGTCTACCTAACTATACTAGTGATCCTCCCAGAGCGCTTCCAAATCGTCAACGGGGATAACGCTCTCTACTCGGGAATACACTTGCTCCCGATGCTTGGTGCAACGGCATTAGGCGCATTCGGTGCTGGGGCCGTCTCCCGTCAGCGCAATAATACGTCATGGACGCTCCTCGCGGCTCACTGCTTCCAGTTACTTGGCACAGGACTTATGTTGATGCTACATAATATCACGACGGAGATCAAGGCTCAGTATGGTTTCCAGGTGCTTCTCGGGCTCGGTATCGGGCTCTCCCTCGGGGCGGCGACAATCATGGCTTCGGTGCAATCGAGTCAAGCCGATCTTGCCGTAGCTCAGGGTATCATTGCACAAGCACGGGTCCTAGGCGGAAGTATCGGTATCGCTCTCTGTAGCATCATTTTCAATACTAGAGTGGCACATGACTTAAGTACTCAAATGGATCCGGCTGACCTAGAGGCACTTCATCACAGCCCAACAATTGCGCCGTGGTTACCTCCTGAACTCCAGCTGAAGGTTAAGAGCGCGTATGCCGAAGCGTTTACCGATGACATCAAGCTCCTAATGGGGGTTGCTGCGATAGGCATCATCATGAGTGCCTTCACCTACCAAAAGCACCCACCGCCTATGCCCGGCACCCCTGCGGCGAAGGAAGCCTTGGGGACGGAGCAGAGTGAAACTGAGCTGGATGAATTCGCCCATCGGCCATGAGATTTTCCAAGGCATGCGAACTTGGAGGGAACCCGAATCAAGGACGGGCCTGTGTGAATCTCTTGGCATACTAATCCTAGATCTAGCTCGCCTAAAAGCACCATGTTCTTACACAGAGGGACGATAGTTGCAACACGTTAAAACACCCGTACGGCAGGTATCATGGCTAACTTCACCGTTTCCTATGATAAGCCTATATATCCCCGTTGAGCCTACACATAGGATACACGACACCTTCTACTCGTTATAAGAGGTTTGGATGAGCATGAAGAATGTCGTGGTGCTTTGAGGGGAGGGGAATTATATAGCTATGCTGAGGAAAGGGGCTTTCCCGCATAGTGTCGGGTGAACATGTGCTAACTTATCATCATGATGAGAATTCATCGAATGTGTACATAACCGTGCTGGGTTGACTTACCGATGCATGCTGGTCGGCGATGCTAGTATAGAATTGGTATTCAGGACGATTGCGATCTTTTAGCATAGCTGTATAGGCCCGTTGATGGTTTACTAATGGAGTGAGCTGTTTCGATGAATTGGACCGAATTCGCTAAATATGGGTACCCCCGTTCTATCATCCCTTCACGCACTGATACCGAGGTAAAGGAACTAACTACCTACAGCTCTCGCTAATGTCGGACATTTAATCGGACGGATGAAATAGATACGACAAACTCTATAAAAAGACGAGGCTGTCTATTATCGAATGCACGAAGTCGCATAGTTATCCTTTTCTTTCTTTGTTTTGCCCCGTCCATTTGCACCGATATAGGAGGGTAGGTAAGTCTATAGCTATGTACGTCATTGCCTTCGGCCAGAAGGATAGGCAAATGATTCTAACTAGGTACCTAAGGTTACCTACCTAGACTAAGCCACTCAGCGGGAGAGGGAAGAGGGGCTAGCGACATCACATCGAGAGATTATTGAGATCCCACTACCTACGCTTAGGGGGCATTCCCTTTATCAAGGCCATAATGATCTTCTTTCATACTCCTAAGCGATTGTGTTTCCGCACTCAATCACAGTTGTCTAGTAGCATCGCTCTTCTCTTCCCGACCTCGGCCACACACAGCGGTGCTAGCAGATTTATAAGTCGCCAGTTTGCTAAAATGACCGACTCTCAGGACCCGATTGTGAAAGCACTCTATAATTACACGACGTAGGTCAGGAGCATCCCAAATGTCGCAACAACACATCACAAAATCGGGGAAATCACACGCCCTAACTCTCTCGCAACGTTAGATGCGACGTCTCCGACGCGCTGTGTAAATTGAAATACCGGAATGGCGGCTTCCTGTCCGGCCTGACCATGTGGTCGCCCCAGCGCCAGGACGGCCCTACCAAGATCGTCGGCCCGGCTTATACTGTCAAATACGTGCCCCTCGACGACCCGGCGCCGAAACATCCAACTCATTACGTAGGCCGTCTCTATCCAATTCAAATCTCGCACTTCAACTACTAAGTTCTACTCGTTATTATCTATTTTACTAATTACCGCGTCATTGTTAGATTGATCAAGTGCCCAAAGGCGCCGTGGTCTTCGTCTCCTGTCCGCCTAGGATTCCCAATGCCGTCTATGGCGGGCTAATGTCCACGCGCGCCCAGGCCCTGGGCGCCGTGGGCTCTATCATCGACGGTCGCTTCCGCGATGTCCAGGAACAGCGGGACTTGGCATATCCGGTGAAGAACCCACCTACTGCCTGTTACTAGATGGTGGTATTAACAAGTTGTTCGAATCTCTAGGTCTTCGCGCGAGACGTGGGAACGGCGCCGCCTGCCGAGTTACTAAAGGTTGCGGCCGTCAACGTCCCCGTCAAGCTGCAGACGGACGACCAGGACATGGAGATCCGGCCCGGCGACTACTTGATCGCCGACGTCAATGGCGTCGTTGTCTTGCCTGTTGAGTTGGCGGAGAAGGCTCTGCCGTTGATGCAAAAGCAGGTCGAGGTGAGTTCCCCGAGGTTCGCTTTTGGATTCGCGTCTACGGGGGTATCAAGGTGTCGATACAGAACAATGCGCTAACATATTCTTTTCTCTGGCAAAGGCGGACGAGAAGATGGCTGTCGCAATCAAGGAGGGCATGAGCTTCGTCGAAGCTAGCAAGAAATTCAGGTCATGAAGTAGGTAGTGTGGTTCTAATTCCCTTTCCGCGTAAGTTGAAGAAGTGAGGTAGCTAGCTATGTAGCTTTAGATACATCATTGCCGTCATCTGCAGGATCATGAATGTAATCAATCACCAACACACCCTCAGATACACCACCCCGGAGCTCCAGCTTCTTGACCGTCTCTTTTAGTTCCATGTGCGCCTCGCATTCATTGTCGTAGTAATTTATGGCCTCACGGCTCGCAAACTCGCCTTTGCTCATCACCGTAAACCCTTGCGATCGCTTATCGTCCGATCCCATCGCAACTTCGAGAGATATAATGTAGGGCTTGCCGTTTCTCTGTTTTTCAATGAATGTAAGTATATCAAACAAGGGGTCTTTGTGCGTTTCTTAAGCGGATTGGCGGTCGGGGGCGAAGGTGTTGTGCTAGAAGACAGATGTTTGCTAAGGCAAGTCGATCGACCTAGTTTCCAGCATCGATGGAATAAGGGGTTGGGAAGATATGGCGCACCTTCCTGCATCTTCCTTCGAGCGCTTTGTAGGCCTCGAGAAGCTTGAGCTGGTCGGCTTCTTTCGGCAGCTTGAATAAGGTGATTCTGTGAATGCGTCCTGGCATCTTGATGGCAGCGGTAGTCCGTGGTTCTATTGGATAGTAGGTTTCAAGAAGGGTGTGGAATGCATAGTCTTGGAAGCCTCAGGGCAGTGTTCTCTCTCGGGGGCGGCTACTTATTAGGCCGTACAGAGTATGCTTTCTAATTACGTCTCTTTTCTTCCTCTTTGTCGGCCTCTACTGTAAGACGAATCTAAGTTTCTTAAGGCACCATACTAATTACACGGTATTGCACGTCTCGGGATTTAGGTGCTGTACTGCGCTTTTGGTGGTTAGGCAAAGCAGGCATGCCCTTGTTTGCCTCGGAGTATGACTTGGGGCTATGAACATGGATATCGGGGGATTCGCCGAAGAGTGATCGGGGCGACAAACTCAGAGCTACCTAGCCTACAGTAGTAGGTAAGAGCGTAAGATCGCATAATATCACGGTAATATATATCTAAAGTAGAAAAGGGGCACAATAACACCCTACATTGCTACTGGAACAGGATGTCTACGAATGAGGTAGAATCGATGTAGGTTTCGTAAAGAGCAATAGGTAGAAGGTCTAGACATAAGCTATTGTTGATCGGCTACCTTTTGAAACCGGCTGAAATAGGACGGGAATTTCTATTTTACAGGTTCTAGACTGGACACGATGCTATCACGACCCAGAAATTTGCTAGGAAGTAGGTCCTTAGTTCGGGATGAACCTTCGCCCAACCATCGAAAGGCTACCTATCACAAGGAGGTGGTGTCGGGCCTTGCTATGGGGGAGATGATCAAGAGGCAAAAGGAATCATTTATGGGTTATTTGCAATTGTCTAGAAATATACTGGCAAATGAGCAGCAACAACCAGTGTCGACATCACACAAACCAGAGTATTTTGACTCCCGATAGGTTAGTTATGGTGCATGTAATCACTCTCGACTCCATATTACGTTGCATATCACAGTGCAGGCATCGGAACTAAACACATAGAATGATTAATTTATAAGAAACAGGAAACAAGATGCAGGATAAGTTGCAAGCTGCCAGCCAAGATGTTGAGTATATCATACAGTATAAGTACAGTGTGTGTACATGATACATGCAGCGGACCGTTGTGAGAAATTGAAGTGTATGTAGGTAACGACGCCACACGAGTCACAGTCTCCCACAACCCACACAAACTCAGCTACCTAAAGTACTGGTACAAGAGAAAAAGTCGAGGGCAGAAACAAGAAGAGGAAGCGAAAAAAAAGAAAAGAACTGACTTCCAATGCATCTAGCACAGCCCCTCGAGTCCTTTGGCGACGACCTCGATTATCACACAAGCATCTTCCGAATGACACCGGCAAGCCCGCCGGCATATGATGCCCTGGACGATGTATTTGGCCCGGACCCCGATATACCAGCACACGGGCCAACTGCACCTGTAGCTTATGACAGCCATGAGATGTCGCTGGACTCGCAACGACTTCGAGCTCGGCACAACACCGTCGGCTACCGCGAGGGCATCACTGCGGGGAAAGCCGGCAGCATCCAAGCCGGCTTCGACCAGGGATTTTCCCTCGGCGCCAACATCGGCATCAGAGCCGGCCAGATACTCGGGCTCCTCGAGGGCATCAGCGCCGCCTTAGCCGAAGCCGGCCCCACCGACGACTCAGTCCGCGCTGACGGTCTTCTGTCCCAAGCCGCGGCTGAGCTGAACCCTGAGAGCCTCTTCACCCCTGGCTTCTGGGCATCGGATGGCACCTGGACGTACCCCGTCGCGCCATCGCACGAAGGCGGCGAAGTCATATACCCGGATGTTGCTGACCAGCACCCCCTCATCTTGAAATGGAACCGCATCGCGAGCGATGAGGCTGAGAGGTGGCATGTTGATCAAGCGCTACCTATCCTTGAGAGCAATGTGTCATCTGCGCAAGATGACGTCGCGCCGCTGGAGACGGCTTCTAAACCAGATATCACTTCTCGAGACGCTATTGAATGGTGATACATCCCGCTGACAACCGACTCATCCTTCGAAAAGAAGAACATGAGGCGCGCAGTCTTGTTCATGTCAACCCCTGTGGGCTTGCCCCTGAAGAGTCTATCCAGCGCCGCGTTGATCATGAAGCAAATCTAGGGGGGTTACATTTGCCGAGCTCTGCAACATCTACATGGTTGAGCGCTTCGTCCTCGAGTTTCTACATCGTTCGCGCAGGCTATGGATTACCGAGACCGTACGCTCGGGTTGGTCGGATAGCACGTCTCACTTGTTCCTCTCCAATCCTTGTGCTCGTGGATTCAATGCGGCGGAGGTTCCCGGACCGAGTTCCACGGACGTGAGAACAGACAACGTCATGTTAGTTACACTATACGTTGAAAGACGAACCCAGCGATTACACTACTGTACTGTTTTCGTTGAGCCCCTTGCCGAGAATGTCCCATTCATGTGCAGGCATTAGGCCCGATTCATAGTTGCAACAAATCAGTTAAATCATAGCCTGCAGACAGAAAATAGCCCTGATGAGTATGGTGGAACTCGCAAGAGCTTGTGTGAGATGACCGCGTCCGCTAAAAGTTTCCCAAGAAGAAACAACGAGTTGCTGCGGTATGCAGAAATGCGAGGGGGTCAATTGCAATGATTACGAGGCCGCATCTGGGTCTACAATCCTACCACCCACGTTTTCACAACCTGCGTTGAAATGATCCGATGCTTACGCTCGCAAATGCGAGGTAAACGCAAACCTATGCTGGCATAACCCTCTTCGAAGTAATGTTAGGGGTCTCGGGTTCAGGGTAAGCTCTCGTAAGTCGATAGCCTTGAGGGTGAGAACATCGAGTGTGGCAATGACTTCAGCATGACTGACATGGAATGATGGGCGCAGCTGACAGGCAGGATTGGCATCAGCATTTATGGGAAATGGCACCGATCTTCGCAAGGCAGGTGAGACTAGTAAAGATGAATATGACCTGAAACAATTCTGCAACGGCACATTTCTACAGCGGTAGCAATAGACATTTTAGGATGTATTTAAAACGTTTGTATGTTTCCGACCGAAAATGAGATGATATTCTGATATGTCATGAATGTAGCCGCGACGGCAGAATTGTTGTGAGCTTAGCTAGTTCCCCTTACGCTTCCAACCTACCCGGGAGAGCAGAGCGTCAGTATCGTTTAGGTAGCTGCTGGTTGGTAGATCAAGGATAAATTTCACGCAGCTTCTTCCTGTTTGAGCGCGAAAGATTCATGGGAATACATTAATATATCGTGGCCTCGATGTTGTTTTGCGCCATGGAACCGCCATTGGTGGTTGAGGATCTTCGCAACATCAATAGTTCCCATATTTATCTAGAAAGACAAAGACCTATATAGGTGCAAGTTGATGTGTATTGAGAAATAGATGAGACTAGAAATATCGCTGGCGCCTTTTGAATACTTCATAAAAAAAGCAATTACCACCCGATCTGCCGTGTTACTAATGAACGCATACTTAAAGTCGAACCGTGGGCCGATCCTTACGCATTGTTCAATACCCTTCGGGGAACTGGTCGACAGCCCAGTCGCGAATATGCAGTAGCACGCATTTCTTTAGCCCGTTGTACAGCAATGTTAGACTACCACGTTGTGATCTCTGAATAGGTGGACACTAGTGTAGATTATAAGTAGAAGAAATACTGGGGTATTTCAAACCGATGGGCTTCCAACGCTTGCCTGGACTTGTGAAGTGAACGATGCTAATCACTGTTAGGTATTAGTTTTGAGAAATGGGACTGTCATGATCCGGCCCTATCAGGTGATAGATAATATGGGAATCCGGGGTAGCGCTCACTGGTGATATTAGGATATTTAGCGCTTTATTTCTTGTATGCGAGCCATAGAGTAGATAAATAACTCTTAAAATGCTGAGTAATAGGTTCGGTGTTAAATACAAGCAAAGATGATATCTTCACCGCACATATTTTGCTGCATTGATTTGGCTTAGTCGAGTTCGTCCTGCTTGGATTTCGTCAGGGGTGCAAGCCGAAAGCGGCAGTTAATAATGCACCTATTATGCTTAATCTGGCCACAATCCGATGAATCGAGACCCTTGCACATCGCTTGACTATTTGGCCCTTGTCATCTCATACCATGAATGACAGGGAGAATTTGAGCTTAACCACGGGGTATTTGTTACAGATTTCAAAATTATGAGTAATAACCCGGGACTGTACTGTGGCTTATCTTAATGAAACATGTGGCAAGAAATCGCATCAAGTAACCAGCTCGGAAAATATACCCGGATACTGGCTAGCTCGAGAATGGGTCTAGAGACAAAGGATATTTGATCAACGCGCTTAAGTAGGCATCTGATGAGTAGTATGATGAGGATTTATAGGCACCTAAGGCACTTGGGTAACGATCGCCATAATAGCTAAGCTAAGAAATATACCTCCGTCAATTAAAAAAACAGATCCTACCAGGGTAACAATTTGAAGTATGCCACACTTTAAAAAGCCCGCGTCGTTCGCTGGTGTTGTATTGGCCGCAATTTGTAAGTCTAGACCAGTGTTTTTCTTTGCACTAAGATATGTCTCACTTCGCCATGTGCATGGTGCCTCGGTGGTGGTATTTAGACGCATCCTAGGTCGTTACTAGTACTGTACTCTTTTTTACCGTTGATTTCACCCTTTGATTCCCAACCCTCGGGAATACAGTGGAAATCTTTCTCAATGCAAAAGATTTCTGGAGAAGTCGGTGATCCAAGTGAGCTTTAGGAGGAAACCAAGCCAACTTGAAGTTGTCGGCTAAAGGCATACATCGCCTGGGAACGAAGTAGCAATAGAAAGGAGCTGGTGAAAAGAAGTTATATTATACAAAATTTCAGACCACAGTACGGAGTACTAATACACCACACAATACGGAGTAGAGGGCCCACCAAACTCTTCCCGGCTACTACAGGGGTTTTAGAACCCCTTGTTCTGCCCTTGTCCCGTAGACCCCTTTTTCGTAGTGGGATGCAACCAGGCTGGATTAGGAAGTACTACATGGATGCCGACCAGTCACAAGACACAAGCCCATCCACTGTTCGCGTACATGCTTGGCTGGCCTGGAGCAGACTTAAAGAGGCGAATGCAGCTGTTGCTCCGTTAGGTATTGTGCTAATGAGGGGTCTAGTACTGTACTCATGCAGTCCCATTGGCTGTGAAGATGTTGAACTGGGTTATGACCGGCGGCACTGGTGACCGAAGAGGAGGACGGAATCCGCAGCAAAGGAATTGGGAGCGGGAGGAGAAGCGAACAGGGTGAGGAACTTGGTACATAGGTATCTATACTATGTACTATAAGTCGTGGGTACTGTGTGTAGGTAACGATTTCGGGTTGGTCTCAGTAATCGACTCAGTAATCCACCAGGAACCGGTTGCAGATACATCATGGATACATACATACAGCATTCCCGCCTCAGATGCCTTTGGCCATGGGAATCTACAGTAGTAATGAACCTTACATGTCAGTATTGCAGGTACTACATATGTATGCAGTACACAGTTGGGGAGGGGAGGGGAAATAGGAGGTACGAGTACTTGGCATCTTCGAAGTTCCGGACCATGCTGCACCCTAATAGGTAAGTCCTTGCTTTCGTGTTGTTCTATTGTAAACATATCTGTAGATCTCCTCTTGTTCATCTCAGGACGGTAACGTACTACCTTGCACCGATCGATCATCAACACTGGACCATTATTCCAGGCCTACAGATCCGACGATTGCTCGGATATTCTTGGATGTGCACATATTGATAAAGTACAGTATGTACGTACCTAGGTACATCACGCCAGGTACATGTACAGGGACGGCACTTACTTAGTTGCAGTGTATAGTGCACCTCTAGCTTGACGTGTGCTCTCCCAGGTTCACCCCTCCAGGATCCGGGGCCTGCCATTTCTACTACCAACTTTACCGACCCAGTGCCTACCTGTCCCTTGCATTTAACAGCAACCCGGACCGCCACATGATAATTTCGAACACCTCCTGCACAGCATCGTCGTCGCCGCTGATCGGTCATCTAGGCCGTCGCTCGCCCGTTGCTCATCGCTCACGCACTCACTCACTCAATTAGTACTTCATTCATTCTTTCATTCATTCGCATCACATCCATCACCGAATCAATCAGTCAACCCAACCATTTACTCAACCGTTCCTCCATTAACTACCTTAGGTACCTACCAACAAAGACTTTTTTACCCACCTGCGCCGACCTAATCATAAGCAACCCGATAGACATTGTTCTTGCGTGGCCGGAGCGGCATCTCGTACGCCTATTGATTGGATTGCAGTGCGATTTAGCACGCGCGTGCCATTGTATTGTTTGGCCTGCATTAGGTACCTAATCTATCACCTGAATGAAGGCATCAACCACGCCCTCAACACTTTAATCGCTTACCCTAGCGGCGGACGTCATCGCTTGCTACGGTACACAGCTCCAGCGTAGACTTCCGGCTCAGAACATAGGTCAGACCGCAGCTTTCCCAGTTTTACCAATCATCACCCTGAAGATCTCCCAATCCACACCCTCGGCAGCAGGGCCAAGGTTACCAAGGTTACCAATTTAGTCCACCGAAACCACCAGCGACCGCTGTCAACCAGCTATTTGCCCGGTCGACCGCCTGACAGCCACGCCGATAGAGACACCTGACGCCCGCGCAGTTCATTTACGCACCCGCCAGCATCCGCCCCCCACAACGAACCAGCTACTTATTAGTCTAGATACCACAGCATATATAGACCCGTCATCCCTGGCCCAAACAAGGACCCAAACTGCTTGCAACCTGCTGTTCATTCGCCAGCCATCTCGTACCCAGTCTATAGATTGGCATAGATAGGCCCGCCGACTGCGGCATTGGGAACACCAGTGTCGCAACTGAGGAGGCAGCAAATACGAGACAGGACAGGACAGGACAGGAAGACACCAAAGCAGGTTTTGGCACCATGTCAGCCATGGAGGGTGATCTGCTCGGCCTAGGTAAGAAGCCACCCAACATATGTTGTATACCCGGGAGACGCCCCTAGAGAACCATTCACAGGACGAGAGCCCCTTTATCTATCATGTGTTGCCCTCCCCCCATTGCCACGTACAATCGGGTTTAGCCGCTGTCGATTGAAACGTCGTATCCGATGTGTTCCCAGAACTCCCCAGGGGCTAGGACCCGAATCGTCTGCGTTCCACTTAACCGGGCCAGGTGTTTGTTTCATTTGTACTGGCTTGTGTTTCACAATGTCTGATAGCATCGTCATTCCCGCCTGCAATCAACCGTTTGCTCCTTGCTAACTTGCTTCTGTTTGCTCTGCTCATAGGCCAGTCATCCAGTCAGCGTGCTACGAATGGACCGCCTGTCGGCTTGACACTTAATCTCTCGTCTAACAATCCCTTCCGCAATCGTGCTGCGTCGCCTAACAGTCTTGCTTCTCCGCCTCTTCCCCGTTCGCCTTTTGAAGACCCCCCTCCCCGACCGACCTCGAGGAACCCTTTTCTCGACCCGGCCTTCAGTTCCTCCAACCCTCAACTGGTTACATCCCCCGAAAAGATGTCACAAACCAAGGGCGCGCAATCGCCCACAGTTGAGGAGCTCTTTGTAAGTTATGAAATCATGTATAACAGCGAAACTGCCGCTCATACCAGGACGATTAGGAGTCTCTCGATGTCAAGAACGATGCAAGCCGGAAGCCACAATCTAGATCGAATGGTGGGCAACCTTCCAACGGAGCGCGTCGTGGCCCTCCCCGTGGTGAAAACATCCCACCGCAAGGGCGCGGCGCTCCTTCAAGCTCTCATCGTCCTTCCCGATCGCAGGAAGAGGCGTTAAAAGCGCGCAAAACGCAAGCTGGCACAAATGCAAATAAGCCGGCAGGTGGTTCCCCACAGCGACGGCCTGAACCACGTGTGCGTCGTAATAGCGATTCCTCCGTCATGGAGAAGCCTATTACTGATGAGGAGAGAAAATTACGTGAAATGAGACAGAGAGACAGAGAGAGGCGCCACCGTGACGGCAAGAATCGACCTAAGAAATTAGATGTTATTGATCAGTTGGATGCTACCAGTATTTATGGCACTGGATGTAAGACCCCTCACACCATACTGGAACAACATAGGAACTAACGTGACCTTAGTATTCCACCACGATGGTCCATTTGACGCTTGTAATCCTCACCGAAACCGGAAGGGTAGCCGACGCGCGCCGATGCAAGCCTTTGCTAAGGACTCGGCGAATAATACAATCGGAGGCGCGGGCCCCCTAAATAGACGACCTGATCACAAGCTCTTTATGGGGCAAGAGCCTCACGATGCGTCGACCATGTATGCCGGTCGTAAGGATCCAAACAAATCTAGAACCCATGAGATGGAACTCTTTGACCCGAAGCAGCGAGGCGAGTTCGAACATGGTGAGGAGACCCTCGGCTTGGGAAGCTCGACGTTCCTGGAAGGAACACCAGCTGCCCGCACTGCTATCGTCCGAAATCAAGCGGAGTCGGCTCAGGAAGCCGCTGAGATTGGGCTGGGAAGGAAGAAGTCGGTGGTACAACGCTTCAAAAGTATTAAGCGGGGCCCAAGAGACAACGAATATGGTCGAGTTACTAGTCCTGAGGCCTACCAGAGCCACAGCCCCAGGCCCAGCCTACCGAGCGCAGGCACGGGCGAGAGAAATCCTTTCTTCGCCGAGTTCGACAAGGCAGAAGAACGGATCAACGTTAGACGAAAGGACAGCGATGCTATGACCCCGCTCACACCACCTCCAGCACATGGCGCCAATCTAGAGCGTCGAGCGACAACCGATGCAACGATGGACGGCCCTGCCGAGGGTCAGTCGAAGCAGGCAGGTGGTGGTTTTCTCTCTCGGGTGAAGAGCTTAAAGGGTGGCCGACGACAACGACCAGAACCTCCGGTGAAGGACGGCGCTCCTGGAACGGCAGTGTAAGAGACGAGAACCGTTGCCACGGCAAACTCGGTCTCGGGCTTGACGACCAGAGCACTCGTCATTGGCCTAAAGTAGGTTGAACTCCATCGCATTTCATTTTGCGGGCGGGTGGGACCATTTTCTCCAAATGCGCTTGATGTGTATGGTTTCGGAACCTCGCCTGTTGCAACGGCGTCATTTTTCAACGTTTTCCTCTTGGTAGAAATGAGGACGGACCAGACGATGACTCTGCGGTACTGGTTGAGAAACAAGGGAGAAACGCATGATGGGAACATAGCTTTATTCACATTCATTCGACGACTCGACAAAGTTTTCTTCAGGATTTTAAACCTGTGCTGTATCAGTAGAGGCTGCTTGATATTCAACGAAGAAGCCATCGACCATGTAGGAATCATAGGGTACCTGAAAGAAGGCCCCTAATTGTTTAACAGCCTCACTAGAGATCACTGCGGATTGATACCCATGAGGGATTGGCTTATGGAATGGTTCTAAGTGCGTCAAGCTTCGTCTACGCGTTTTATTCTCCCCTGGTATGACATGAGGAATTTTCGGCGGCTTTTCAAGTTGCCTCAAAGCTCGGTTTGCCGGTACCTTAATTTTGGTGTCTTCAATGTACCCCACTTTTCTTCCGTTTCATGGCCACCGACAAGATGATTGCTAGTAGGCTGTTGTAACTGTACATACCTTACATATCAACAAGATAATACCTTAATGTTCTATCGGGTTTCCGACCGACATTGTAGTCTCGTACCTAGTTCCTCATTTTGCGCAGAATGCACTCAGCATGTTCTAAAATACCAGTCATGAGAGATTCATGATATTATCTTTCAAGACTCAAGTAGAGGCCTACTAGCGTGGTAGTAGTGATTGCAAGTTTTCTAGTCGTCAGGTCTTTTTTTTTTTGAGTATCTGCGCGTTCAACTAACCTCAACCTAGGTAGGATACTCAGCTCAGACCTCGCATGGATTGCGTAGAAATAATGGGCAGCAACTCGAATAGCGTGGGAACAGCTATGGGACTTGCACCCATATCAGGCGCCGCGCTCTTTTGGCAGGAAGTTGAACGGCGAAAACGACTTCGACTGAGAGGTGTTATGTCCACGGGCTGCTCCGAGATCGATGATGCGCTGCTCTTGGGAGGCGGGTTCGAGAGTGGATGCGTCGTCGGCGTTAGCGCCGAGGAGGCGGATTTTGGGCTCCTGGTGAGTTCTCTCGCCTTGACCTACACTATGAAGTGAGACAAGTTGAAGCATTATTGCATTCTGCCACACTCGTCATTCTATAGCTTCCAAGCCACAATACTCAGGTGTTCTTACTCTCACCCGCAGCCTTGCTATCATTTCTATAACCTGGCCTAATTCACTACTGACGATGCCGCTTTAGCTTGGGCTTCAGACCATAGCCCGGGCACTGGTCTTCGCGGACCCCCCTAATAGTTTTCCTGTCCCGCCTGGTCGTGAAAGTAAACGGAGGGTAGCTGTTATTACAACTCTGCCGCTTACGACGATTCTGCCAACTTTGCGGGACATCATTCATTCCCAGGCACAAATAAAGCTTGGCCCCAGGAATCCTGGCATTGGTGTCGAGTTGAGACGGTGTCTCGAAGCAATATCGATCTCACGTATCTTTGATATTGAAGGCTTATGGGAGGTACTCCACGAGCTGGAGGAGGCCCAAGTTGGGGCTTACTCTAGTCATAATGAAGATGGGAACGAGGGAATGAGTAGCCCTCTCACTCGTCTCGAAGATGAGGAGGATGAGCAAGAGCCCCAAGCCAAATGCGATGCTAGAGGACTCGCAGATGAAGAGATGGAAGAAGAACACGCTGTAGAAACGGGCGCAGAGCAAATAGAGGTAGATCTCATCGATCACATACTGCCAGAACCAGTAACACGGCTACCGCCACTGCGCATTGGGCCCGAATTTCGACCACCGGTTCGGAAACCCGAGATTCTCGACAGCGAAGATGAAGAACCGGTCTCTTCATCGCCACTATCGTCTCCTCCCCCATCTACGGTTGAACCAGAATCTTTATCTCCGCTTGGGGAGCAGCCCCAGGCTCCTCCTGAACCAGAACCCCATCCAACCCTCCCCTCGGATCTAAAACCTGATGAGGAGCCCGATCCAACGCCTCAGAAATCAGAGGTTCCTCCACCTATAGTGACTGGAAACTCGCCACTGCCCGCCCCAGACATCATCCTAGTAACTCACTTCTCCTCCCTCCTCACGACGCTATTCACACACAACGACAAAACATCCGCCCACACCAGCCTCCAGCTACTCTCCTCGCACCTCCAGCATTTAGCAAGGTCTAAGGAGGCTCTGATAATGCTTCTGAACACGACAACATCACCCTCCCTTGAAAAATCCGCGTCTACATCCGGTGGCCCAGACCATCCCATACCACCCCCAGGCCCAGAAGCATCGAAACAGCAAAGACCACTCGATCCAACCCTCCGCTCGATTTTCAACCCGGGCCCACAGCTTCACGGCTCCAATACATTCGCTCAAGGAAACAGGCCGGGATATGGTTACGACAACCCGTACAGCACGGGGCTAACACGACGAAACAAGCCTTCCTTCGGCGCGACCTTCGCGCAGTTCCTCGACCTGCATCTCCTGTGCACCAGGGTCCCGCGGACGCGGGATGATGCAGAGACGGCGATTGCGCTGGGCGCGGGCTCGGAAGATGTGAAATATGCCTGGGTTGTGGAGACATTGCTTGATGAGATGGGGGTGTGGGAGTGGGAGAAACGGGCGGGGAAAGACAAGGAAGAGACGTCCCTCCCGCCACGAGTGAATCGTGAACAGCGCTGGGCCGCTGTTGATGTGCGGGATGAGGTGAGGATTGTTAATGCGTTTACGACTGCGAGTGGAAGTGGAGGTGGAAGTTACGTGAGTAGAGGTCCGGTTCGACTTGCTGCTGGGTTCGGGGGGCCGAGGGTGTGAGGCCTGTGAAATAGTTGGGCTTGTCTAAGTTTAAGGAGAACTATGACTTTGTAACTTATCGAACCCTAGCTAGGAGGTTCATTCATGGAGCTACCGAAACATCACCTCCCATGCAACTCCAATTTGCAGCTCTTCATTTTTCTAGACAGACATCTAACTGACTTTAACCCTTACGACTATCTAGAACAACCCCACAAGAAGAATAGAAACCGTATAACTCGGTGTCAAGTCACTCCATACACGATAGCAAGCTCAGAAACTTGCTATTTGATTGAGTTCTTGCGATAAGTGTTTAGCTATGCTACAATACACCTAAGTGCCTACCTAGGTAGTTAGTTATGAGCGAAAGTAATACTCCAGCCCCTTCTCAGCACGGAACGACTCGACTGTCCCGTTTTTTCCCAAGCCAAGCACATAGTTTTAAACCCGCCCACATGTTATCATATCATCATTCCCAATCATACCCTACATATCAAATGACATTTCCATCGAATACATCACGCGGTGACCCTTACCTATCAAACACCAACAACACTTACAACTCACCCCAAACCTGGTCCTCCTTAGCCGGGGTCTTCTCCGTCTCCGTCTCCTTCTTCTCCCCCTCCACATAAGGCCGCAGCCTCTCGACAAGGTCCTCAACAGAGATCTCGCCGTCCTCCTCGGTCCAGGCGCGCTTGTGCTCGTGGGGCGGGATGAGCACAAAGTTGACGACCTGCAGGACGCCGTCGAGCGCGACGGCGTCCTCGATGTAGACGTTCTGGAACCCGTTGACGCGCACGTTTATGAAGCGCAGCCAGCGCGCAATGTCGATGGACAGGTTCTTGCCCTCGAGCAGCGTCGGCAGGTCGATGTGGAAGTGCCCGTTGCGCTCGCTGCCCCAGGAGCGGCCCTGGAACTCCTCCGCGCTGGAGAGGGGGATCAGGTCCTCTACGCCGCCCTTTATTCCGTAGTACTAGAGGACTCGGGGTCAGTTATTACTATTTGGAAGAGTGCTTTGCGAGGGGTTCGGAGGCTTATTTGGCTTAAACAGGAAATTTCGTGCTCTGATAATTGCGTATCGAAGTTTCGGAATATTTTAGATGTTAGAACTTACTGCGTCCGAGTACAGTGTCTCGTTGGCCACGATGTGATACTTGAGCAGCGCCCGCAGGTAGCCCAGGCCCTTCTCAGTGTTGAACAGGAAGGCGTTGGCTGCGGGGCCGAGGCGGCTGAAGGCCAGGTTCGTCGGTGCGAAGACGGTTAGCCCCGTGAGGTTGTGGCCCTGCGGATGCCTGCTGCGGTGGTGCGGGATCAGACCCGTCTTACGGGCCGCCAGCTCCAGCGTGGAAAACTTGGCCGGGAAGAGCGAGATCACCTGCCTGACTGATGGTGGGGGGATTAAAATGCTGTTCACGGCGTGCGCGACGCCGTTCGTAGTGAACTGTACATCTGCTGTCAGTCGGGTTTTCACAGGCCTAGTTGGGTGGGATGGAGATATAGATGGAGGAGGGGGGGCGGGGGAAGTACGTACATGGTCGAGCAGAACGGCGTGGGTGCGGAAGTTGAGCTCAAGCCCGAAAATGCTCACGCCGACACGCAGTCGTTGGGGCCGCCCGGCGAGCGCTGGATCTTTCAGGGCCGTGGGCAGGGTGTGCGAGGATAGCACACGGCCAGCCGGGTAGAACCCGGGTAGGATGTGGTACTGGAGAAGCTTCTCAATCCATTCCTTGGGCGGCTTCCGATCCTTGGAAACCCTCCCGAACGCCGCGTCGACGGGGGCGAAGACGGTGACGTTGGCCTCGGTGCTGTTCAGCAGCTCGACGATGGCGGGGAAGTCGTTCACGAGCTCCGCGAACCGCTTCGTGTGGTTCGAGGCCTGGATCGTCTGGTATACGGTCAGGTTTGACGGGAGGTGGTGGCGGAAGCAGAAATTAGCGTCACTAGGGCAGCGGCCGTCGCCAGGGTCTTTGGTGCCGAAGATAATGGGGAAGTCGTCGTCGAGAGCCTCCTCTGCTTTCTCCTTGACGCGACGAAGGGTTTCCTCGAGCTTGGCGTTCTCGTCGTGGAAACTTTCCACCCAGTTCGCGACGATCTCATCGACGACTGGCTTCTTAATCTGGGTCGCCTGCTCCTGCGCGGTTGATCGTAGCGTGTCCCACCACTCTGCGGTTGTCTTCTCAGCCTTCCCGGCCTGCTCTTCAACTTCCAAGGCCAAGCCCTGGGCCGTCACGTCGTCTGGAATGACAACGGCGGTGGCCAAGGCGGCCGCGAGGGGCAATAGATTGGTATATCGCATCGTGTCCCGCCGAGATCAAACGGCAAGTCTGTATTCACCTTAGCTCCAGAGTCCAAATGTGATAACAACAAGCAAGGCATCCAAGACGCATCGCACCTTGGGGCCTAAGGAAGTACAGTATTGTTAGTCGAGGCAACAAGGAGTGAAACGTAAGCCGCCCCTCTTATTGCGAGCTGGGAGCCGAATCCTCCAATCGACTGATGTTACGTCACGTCACCACAAGGCTAGAGTTGGGCGCGATGGCTTCTGCTGAATGCAATTGAACGGGAATTCAATTGCCTCAAAAGCTGATAGAGAAATACAAGGGACAAGTAGTATCACAGAATCCCAAGCTCGCTATTTCAGGGCCTTTATCGCATCTTCGAAGACTGCGTGCCCGCATTTCTAGAGCATTGTCCGCGTCATGGTCTCTTCAGGTAGACACGCCGCTTGCGTTATACGCGTAACGGGTGCCGTTTCATTGGATGGCCGAGTCTTGTCGCTACGAAATTCGGGGTCGATAGGAACCCGGTCGCCGATGTCCGACGAATATCAGTCACCACTGGTTACTTATCTATAACGTTGATATTGTTCTCCGCGCAATGGCGTCAGTTGTATGACCGATGATGCTTGCCCATAGGATTTGATGCGTCGTTTCGAATCACGCACGCCAGCGTTCAGTATGCAAAGCATTGCGTGCCTGACGGGTTACATACTTTGGGGAGCGGGTTGGCATGAGGGTCCTCAAATCACTGTTTCCAATGTCGTGACAGGCCAACTACACAAGCGAGCCGCGAGCCCAAGAATGGAGCCGTTCTTCTTTACACCACACCGCATCTTTTATGAAAGGGCATGGGTGATGATATATACATACAGTAAGTACTGTAGATTGAGATTGGGTTTGCTTGCTTAGGTAGCAGTATGCTGTAACAAGTAATCATCAAGAGAACCCACTTTCCAAATCTGATCCTTTAATTCACTATCCAGGCATTATAATAGGCAGTCTTCTCAATATACAAGGCGTATTGGTCCTAGACCGCGGACCGGAATGCCCCTAGTTCGAACGCGTTGTTCATTTGTATAGTGATGGTAGCGTCGCGGTCCTGCATTTTTGCCCATTGACAGAAGTGCCACAAGGTGGCTGTCGTTGTCAAGATTGTGATTCCAAAATACAGGGCAGCCCATGGAGAGATTACTTGGTGGCTGTCGTTCGGGATCCAATTGAAGAAACCCGTAGAGAATAAAGTCTAGCGTCGGTTAGGTTTGAAAATGGTACTGTATGGAAGCGATGCTGTACGTACTTGCAAAGAAAGTCCCTGGTAAGAATACCATGCCAAGCATCGAGATGTACCGTATATGGCTACTGTCTTTTTTGGACTCGGCAGCGATAGAAATGCTTTCCCGCGCATCTCTTTGTCTGGGATAGTTTGACTCCTAGTTTTGGGATTAAGCCAAATCCCATCAAGTACTCTTTCTAGGATTGGAGGGGACTGACTATGTATGTCTGTGGCCAGTTGTATGCCTACAAGCAGATGTGCATTACGCCTTACAATGCTCTCAATCTCGACAATCATTTCGTCAATTCTTGTCTGGCAAATATCATTGGCTTCTTAGGGAAATGGGTGAGAGATAGCACAGTGTCATCGCCTGTAGCGAGTGATTCCGTGTCTGATTTGCAATTGTACACTAAGAGGTACCGGTCAGCAATCCATCGCATGTATCTTGTCTTTCCTGACAAGAATCTAGGAAACAAATAGAAAATTGATGACGCACCGACAGCCGGACCCCATTCCAGTCTCGACTTCCCAAGGTGGTGTTGTACGACTAGTGAAAGTCGCAGTAGATATCCTTCGAATTGCATATGCGACAGATCTATGTTGGAATAGCTGCTCGCAAGCCACGCGGAATGTCTCCTTTCTATACGGTAGGGATGTGGCTTTCACGTCGCTCGCAAGTCTTTGGTGCATCACAAGCACCACTGTTGGTGCGTCTAGGCATGATGGTAGCTGTTATAGACCATTTGATCAAATTTGTGCATTTTAACAAAACAAGTCGCCCAGGGGGCCAAACAAGGTCGCTTACCTGTTTAATCCATTCAAGGTATGCAGGCTCTGAGGTATGAATCTTATCTTCAGCTAACTGTACAGTTCCGTAAAGGGCAATTGTTAGTACATTGATTCCAGAATGCTATACTCCTATCTTCTAGACTTACTAAACTGTCTCGTTGTATCCTTATAGCCTGAACTAAACACGGGCAGCCTGGATTGAAGCGGAATTCACAGAGGTCTTCGGTCTGTAGTTTTTTCCTCCGGCTAATCCATTCCATGCTTGATTGGATTTTCCGTTTGAGGCGTATGATGCTCCAATGTTGAGAGTCGCAGGGATATGGTGCAGTGGTGATTATGACTTAATGCAGGGAGACCTTGAAAAGAGGGGGTACCGTAGAATAGATTTTGGGTACCATAATCGTAACTCGCTTCTGGCTTCTCAATTAAAATAGTGGGAGTGGCAATGAGAGGATCAACACCTCCAAAGCAGGCTGCCGAAATCTTCATTCTTAGTGGTTGTCCTAAGTGCAGTTACCAGCTTAGTTGCATTTGGCAGGCATTTTTTGCTTGGTATAATACCGGTACAGCATAGCCACCAGCTAATGAGCCATAGATGCATGAAGCTAGATAGGCTGACTAGTTGGCCTAAGCTACCAGGAGATGAAAGATGCACTTCACTAACCAAATGCACGTTCTCGCCTCACGATAAATTACAATAAATAAGATTCTAGGAATCCTCGTACAGGACTTTCCAATAGCTTCCAATATTAAAGAACAATCAATAAAATTAGTATATCATATACACTAGTTTCAAATCGAAGTGTCAGTCTCCACCTAGAATTTACATATAACGCACGCACGTTTTTAAAACACGTAAACAAAAGTGTTTTTCTTTAAATATTATAATATTTACAGCTACGTATATATTATTTTATTTTTTAAATAATAATTATACTAATTAAATATAGAGATTTTATATAGTATATTTATTTTTATTAATATAATTAAATTTAATATTGTACGATCTAACCCGACGCGATTTAACCCGCTATAACCCAACCCGTTGCGATCTAATCGTTCGAACGAGCCCTGCCCGCGCCGACCTGCCTATACGGACTACCAAGGGGTCTGGAGACCTGCCCGCGTAGACCTGCCCGCGCCGACCTACCCGCGCCGACCTACCCACGCCGACCTACGCGTACGGACTGGCGAGTGGACTAGCGAGGGCTTTGGAGACCTACCTGCGTAGACCTACCCTCGCCGACCTGCCCGCGCCGACCTGCCTATACGGACTACCAAGGGGTCTGGAGACCTGCCCGCGTAGACCTACGTGTACGAACTGCCTATATGGACTGGCGAGGGGTCTGGAGACCTACGCGCGCCGACCTGCTTATACGGACTGCCAAGGGGTCTAAAGACCTATACGCGTAGGTCTACGTAAGTAGGTCTCTAAACCTTTCGCCGGAGCCCTCGCTAGTCTATTCGCGTAGGTCTATGCAGGTAGGTCTGTATAACCTTCGCTAGTCCGTACGGGCAGTCCGTACGCGCAGGTCGGCGCAAGTAGGTCTCTAGAGCCCTCGCTAGTCCGTACGCGTAGGTCGGCGTGGGTAGGTCGGCGCGGGCAGGTCGGCGAGGGTAAGTCGGCGTATGTAGGTCTGCGTAAGCAAGGCTTGTTCAAGCGATTAAATTACAGTAGGTTAGATCGTATAGCACTAAATTTAATTATATTAATAAAAAATAAAATAATACGTACGTAGCTGTAAATATTATATTGTTTAAATAGAAACGCGTAAATCTGTGTATTTTAAAAGCGTGCGTGCGTCGTATGTAAATTCTAGGTGGAGACTGACACTTCGATTCGAAACTAGTGTACTGAGACTTCGACGTCGCTGAAACGCAACGACCGAGGCATCGAATCCCAAACTCACTGACAATTTTCACCATCGCTACGTAGACAAGGAAGTGCTCCGCAAGGCATTGAGTGAGATGGGGTTTAAAGACGAAGATATTAAGATCTGAGTATGTCATTCTATAATTATTACTGATTGAAATGTACATCTGGTCGATGAGCTAATCAACACTCAGGCGACGGAGTCTAAGGGATTTGATGTTCGACTTCCTCGACAGATCACCGAGGTAAGCTCAGCATGATTAGTGAGTACGACTGTTGGCCGCCGACATGTCACCAGGAAGAAAAAGAGATCATCTACCACAAGTTCGTGGTAGCTGTATACACTTGGCGGGCACCACCCAGGGACGTGGGAGAGGATGAAGATGATTGAAAATGTTCATCTACATTCGATACAGCCGACTCCATTTCTTAGGTTTGAGTGTTAGTTAAGAGGGAGTCACGCTGTGAGACGGTCTCGTCTTCAAACTTGAGGATAATTGATGGTCCTTGTGCATGGTTTTGAGGCATCCGGGAGAACACCGTATAATGGCCGACTCTTTTATCCCTCTCTTTTAATAGGATGAGGTATTGTGTTATCTCCTATTTCATACTGTGAATTTCTGGTGTAGACTGAACTGATGAGTCTGGTAAGGGGGGCCAGGGGATAACGACCAGAAACGAGCAAGGCGGACATAGCTATATCCTAGCTCAAGAATAAAATACCGCCGCTTCATCCCATGGCCAGAATCTGATGCTTAAACTTTGCGACCCCGCGACAACCTCCGACCCTGCCTTTTTGTGGCCGTCACATGCACGCGTTTGGGACACCCGCCATTATGTAAATAATCATATGAGCGCTAAGTTGTCAATCAGATCAGTTCGAGTTTAATTAGGTCAGATATTGGTATCTGGTTCAATCCCACCTGATCCTCTAGGAAATGCCGCTAGATTCGGGGCAACCGGCGATTTGAACGAGGCTGTTCAGGCATAAAGACTGAAGTTCGCTCGCCCTGTGAAGATTGTTGCACTTTGAATACCCTCCGAAGCTGTTGTTACAGTGGCCCTGTGCTCTTCTTAGTCTCGGTCCTTAGGGGGTGAAGAGAGAGGAGAGATGACTATGAGAGACTGTTGGCTCGACTTATCAATAAGATCAAGTTACTGTGGTAGATCGCATTTGATGCGCCTCTGGCCTCCATCCCGAGAGAAATAATCGTCTAGGTTGTAAACGCTGCCACGAACGTAAGGGACGCGTCGCAAATCATAGTTGGTGCGACTTGATCCTGCTACCGCATTTCTGCAAACCCCATTAGCAGGTTGTAATGATTGGTCGTGGTTGGTAGGGGCTTCTGTACACCCCTTGACGAAAGCTGCAGCGAAGAGCTTTACTATGCGCAGCGGGCTGATCCGAGAGGTGGCAGACGAAGGCTCTCCTCCCACTCAAGTTAAATGTTAGGGGCGTTGTCTACTTCTAGCATATAGCACGACTGCGAAGAGTTTCTAGTTTATCATCGATTTATGCTTGGGCGTCCGTGTTTTACAGATTTACGCTGTTAATACCAGCTCCTGATTTCTCTTGATTGATACAGCTTGGGGAAGCCTCCGAATCTGCTACCGCTCTGACAACTACCTCCAATACATGTATAGTAGGCAAATGCACTCTGGTAGCCGGGTTCTTATTGGATAGTGGCCCGGACAGATGCCTACCGATTAGGCTCATTATCCAGCTCGGTTAGACGATAATAGCTGCACCGCCATAGCACCGCCGCATTAATATCTAATCGATATAAGAACTGTCCGGAAGGAGGGGGAGTCGCTGACACAGACTACCTAGCCTTACGCTATGTTTACGCAAACGTCTCTTGCCGAACATTCAGTATCAACAAATACATTCACAGCAAGCAAAATGAATAATGCACCCTCCGTTGCTCCTCATAATATTGAGACAAGAGAAGCTGAAGCTTCGGGGTCATCCCGTCTCTATCCTAGATTCAACGTGAAAGCTACCGGTTTATCTGTTGTGTACCGGCCGGAGGGCTTGGAACCTATCCTTGAGTAAGTCATGCGTGCCAGTATGTTAGCATCAAAACTGAGATGGAATGATTAATACGGAACTGGAACAGCATCGTATTTGTTCATGGCCTGCAAGGCCACCCTTTCAAGACTTGGACTGTCCGTGTCCGTCATCAAAATGACCAGAGAGACAACCTTCCATTGCAGCACGAAGGCAAGGCTATTCACGATGGCCAGGCTCCAACTGAGAAGAAAACCCTTCTTGCTAGGATGTCTAAAATTATGCACATCCGCGATTCAGCAACGCTGCAAGAAGCCCCCTACGTTTTCTGGCCTGGCGATCTACTTCCTTTGGAGTTTCCGAGGGCGCGAATTCTAGTATTTGGCTACGATACAGTCGTAGCCAAGCACCAGTTTGCAGGAGCGGTGAGCAAGAACAGCATCTTTACTCATAGTAAAGATCTTGTGCATGAGCTGTCCCGAGAGCGACCCCTAGAAAGGCCAGTTATGTTTGTCACTCACTCTTTGGGTGGCATTGTTATCAAAGAGGCAGGCTTCATGTATTTTCTTTCTTTCTTTTCAGCTACGAGAAGTCTTAGACTAACTAGCACATCCTGTAGAGCCTGGCAATATGCTCTACGTCTAATATTCAGAGCATCAGTGACATTCTCAAGAGCACTACTGCCGTTATGTTTTTAGGAACGCCACACAGGGGAAGCACGGCGGCAGGTGTGGGTGAAATCGCGCGCAAGGCTGCTAGTCTACTACTCATGGACACAAATCCGCGTGTTCTCGACAGTCTCTCTCTTAAGAACTCCGATCTAGAACGTTGCCAGTATGTATTCGCTTCGCTATGGTCGAAGCACGATTTCAGGGTCAAGACATTCCAAGAGGGCCTACCGCTTAGGCTCCCAATACGGCTAGGGCAATCTAAAATGGTGAAGGTCAGGATTTTTATTTATATCCAATACTAACACGGACCAACTAATTACTAACTCCGCCGGGGATATAAGGTGGTTCCCGACTTCTCATCCTATCTAGGCGACGAGCGTGAGCGAGCTGAAACCCTTAATGGAGATCATAGGTCTATATGTAGATATGCAAGCACACAAGACCCGAACTACCAAAAAGTTGCTGCAGAGTTGCGCGTGGTGTACACAACTTTAACCTCCAAATCCTTGGCTGTTAGAGCCAATCAGTGCTCCTCTAGGACTCCTTCTGGGACTAATATCACTTATGAGGATCAAGGTATTATTTTCATTCTCGTCATGATATTATATTGTTGTTTGATGGAACTTGAATGGTGACTAAATGAGCCTAGGGAAACTTGAGTGCTTTGAATTCCCAGGGGCGCTTTTTCGGCAACTCTCTATCCGTGCACCTGCAGAAAATACTTGCCAGTGGTTACCTGATACAGAACCATTCAGGGCTTGGATAGAACGAAGCAATGTCGATTCTCATCTTGGATTTTTCCAGATAATAGGGAAGCCGGGCTCGGGTAAGTCAACATTGATGAGAAAGGCATTTGATACCACCCGCACCCGCTTCCCCGCAAATACGGGTATTTGTGTTCTGGGCCATTTCTTCGACCGCGGTGGTCAGCTACTTCAGCACTCTGCCACAGGAATTCTCCGGTCTCTCTTGTACCAGCTTGGGAATCAACATCCCGCTTCTCTCAGAGCGACCCGAGAGTACACACAGGCAGATCTACAATTACTGGAGTCTTCAAATTCGGAATCGTATCTAGACATTCTCAAATCCAGCCTAGAAGCAATCTTCTCGAATTTGTCTCTTTCGCCTCGGAGAACTATCATCTTTGTCGATGCTCTCGATGAATGTGACTCAAGCGATGCCGTAAAAATGGGCTACTTCTTGGCGCAGCTTACTAGAAGTGCCCACAGCAATGGAGTAGGGCTAGACGTCTGCATTTCAAGGCGGGAATACCCTTCTATCACGGTCAATGGTTCCCTAGAGATTCACATGGACTCGTACAATGGCGATGATATTAAGCAATACATGTACCAAAAGTTCCAGATGGCGAATATCCCCAGCGGAGATCAAGAGCTCTTGATAAAGACAATTTCGCAAAGATCTAACAGTATTTTCCTTTGGGTAGTCTTAGTTGTCGAGGGGATCCTGAAAGATGTTGAGAATGGGCAGAACACGAAGTATATCCTCGATCGCACAAACTCTCTTCCTGGAACCCTCGAAAGTCTTTACGAACAGATTATTACAGATATGGACCCAGAAAACTGTAAGATGGCCTTCCGCCTCTTTCAGTGGGCTCTGTTGCCGACCGACCGTCTGCGGATTCGTGAATGGCACCATATTCTCGCCTTCATTCGCGAGGACCCCCCAACCTCACTGAGGGAGTGGAAGGAATCTGATTACTACACCGAGACGGATTCCCAGCTGGAACTCAGAATTAGAAACTTATCCCAAGGTTTGGTGGAGGTTAAATGCGTCGTCGACATATCGACGGTAGGAAGTGATTCCGGGTCACTTAGAGCTGATGCTGGATCTCTTGATAGTACTATAGGCGACAGCCGGGTCGTGCAACCAATTCACGAAACAGTGTCCGAGTTTTTCACTAGTGGCAGAGCCGATTGGTTGTATCCGAATCATAAAATGGACTATTACGGCTTCCAGGGGGGAGGCCATCTTCTCATCACAAGCACTTGCCTAACCTATATTTGCATCATGGAGCTTGACGGGCTTGTTTGGGCGAGGCAACTCCCAGAGAACTCCAAAGTCAGAATAAGACGAGGCAGATCGATAACGAGGGAGGAAAAGAAGTGGTTGCGTAGGCGGAGCGGGAGTGTCACAAGCTTTATGTCATCGGCTTCGTCACACTCAAAAAAATATCACTTCCAAGACCAGGATGATAGCATGGATGACGACGTGGATGGCGACGTGGATGACGACGATGGGCTTTCAAATATAATATCCGCCTCTTCTCGAACGCGAAGCAGGCAATCTAGCGAGATTGAACACCTCAGAAGCAGTTGGTGTGGTCCTTCGCCTCCGGATCCTTATAAGACAGATAGCATGCCGTCACCACAAATGTCAATCCCTACCAGCAAATGGATATTACAGATACAGAATCAAAACGTCGGGCCATCTATCGCTGAGAGCATATCCCCTCGGAGTCCAGCAAATTCGCTTATATCACATACGTTGAAGGAGTATCCTGCATTGAAATCGTATGCTATCAACCGAGCATTTGAACATGCACGAGCAGCGTTAGCGATAGGTGCTGATCCGGGCGATGTTCTGAGGAAGTTAGTGTTGCAAAATTGTTGGGAGCGATGGTATATGCTGCAAGAGCATGCCTCTGATCTCTTTACATGGCAAGACATGCTTAAGTTTCACAATTTAGACCCCTGGATAAGTATTGCCGAGAAAATATGTGAGGAAGAGCGGTATTTCCATTCATGACTCATCGGGATGCCCTTGCCAGACTGTTTTACATAAGTATTGACGTCCTTGTTATTAAACAATCTTAGTTTCTTCTTGCCCTTTTTGGTTTTAACCTTATTGATTTTGATATAGCCAAGAGCACTAGCGAATTTAAGATTATGAGAATCGTCTATTTATCCTTAATATTTATACATGTCTATATATGTGTTCGTATGTGTGTATGCCGCTATCCTATTCAGAACTGAAAGTTTCCTGGGAGAGCTATGTCTATAGCACGAAACCACATAATGCCTGATAAGGCTATATTTGGTCATATGCTGACCTTATCATTCTAGACGGACGAGTTACGGACCTGAGCTCGACCATTTCTCATAACTCTGCTCCTCGTTTCGCGTATTACCACGGTTCATTCCGACAGCAAGACATTTGCATCACTGTAACACCGTCCCAGTTTCGATGATACGTGCCGGCAATGCTCCCCCATCAGAACAGCGATCATCTGGCCCGTAGACATGCGTGACAAAGCCCGATTTGAAAGGGCCGAAATAACCGTCGCCCACTATGTTGTCCTTGAAGCGGTTGCCGTGCGAGGGGCATTCACTCCCGGTGTCGGCGATCCAGTCCGAATAGGCCGAATACTTGCCTGCGGTGATGAAGCGGTTGCCCTCGATCAGGTTGTCGTCCGACCCGTCGCGCGTGCGCACCGCATCGCCGGTCACCTGGTTGAACTCGTTGTTCGAGATGACGTTCCCGCGAGCGTTATGCGCTGCGTATATGGCATGAATGTAGCCCGTCAAATCCTCATTCACGCCATCCCCGTCGCTGTCGGCCGCGTTGGAGTTCTTGACGCCGTGGAAGCGGTTGCCGGTTATGGTGTTGTTGCTAGACTGGCGCAGGCGTAGCGCGGCGTAGCCCTTTGCGTTGGGGAGCCCGTGGGTGTAGAAGGCACCGACGCGCTCGAACAGCATGCCACGCACCTCGTTGTGGCTGTTGCCCGGCGCCTTGTCGCGCCCCAGATCAAGACCCAGCCAGTAGTTGGTCACGGTGAGCCCGATGAAGTGAAGATTGGTGGGAACTGCGGCGCTAGCGCTGTCTCCCATCGTAAACCACGTTAGACCGATGCCCTCGCCATCGAATACCGGCTTAGTTGCGGCGCCCGCGGGCGGCGCGAAGGTGATAGGCTTGCCGTTGAAGTATGTCCAGGTCACAGACTGGCTGAGAAAAGTGCCTTCGGCCACCACGATGTTCACCGCATCGGCGGGCTTGGTCGCCGTGACCTTGGCCAGCACGCCTTTGAGCGTTTTCAATGAGGTTGTCGTGCTAGCACCGGTGTTGCTGTCGCTGCCGCTGGGTGACATGTACAGCGTAGTAGCCGGGACCAGCGCAGGCCCCAGCGCTAGCACGCCGCACAACGTCGCCCACTTTCTGCGTAAATTCATCTTGTTTACTTGTCAGCGATAAACAGAACAGCTCATATAGATGATTTCAAGTTTTAATCAACCATAAAGCCCACTAGATTAGTCAGCTGTGCTGGGAGTGTAATGTTGCTGGTCAACTATTACGGAAGTGGGATTGTTATAGCTTTTAAATGCTATTAATTAATTACACATAATTACAGAATCAAAGTGAGGCTATGTTATAACTACAGATAAAAACTCCGAGTTTCCAAATGCTATTAAGTCAGAAGATGAGTCTACGCTCTCCGGATACATCTACGGTCTCCGAAAACTCCTACTCAGCCCCTAAGGCCCACCGTATAAAGCGACTAGTATATGCCTAGGACTTCGACCCAGCTATCACATCCAGATCAACACATTCATCATGTTCCACTTCTTACAATGAGTTGCCTCAGATAGTTCTTGGCTCATGGGCCGATGGGGCCGAATTGAGGGAACTGCTCAATGAGAATTTCGGAAGTGGATATAAGTTAAGAGGTCAGCACTGTCTTACTCTGCCTCGATAGCTACTGACCTAATCACCCCACACGAGGCTGGGCGAGTTCAAGTTGTTTGCAGATGAGGGACTGCGTAATGGGCAAATCACGCGGGGAGCGACTTCGTGGGGCGTTTGAGGCCTTATTTCTCGTGCTGACAGCTAATGCCCATCTCTCAACTAGTCCCCACCCTCTCCCGGGTAGCTGTTGCCGATCAGGGGCTTTGATATGTCCGCTTATATCCAGAGATAGCAACTGCAACAAAGACATCAGCAACCGCAATATACGGAACGATCAGTTATTCAGCAGAGAGGGAAGATAGAGATCTAGTTCTCCGCTTGTTTTCGCGCTAATAAGACACATAGACGACATTGGGCGCTAAGCAATATTAATATATGCGATATTCGCTAGTATCTAGAGGTGGTACGGCATCCGTGAGAAGGTTGGACGCACGAATACGACTCCTGCGAATTCGTCGACAACTCAGATTTAACGTTAGGTAGCTACTAGGCCCGGATCATCGTATCGGGAATAGGTAGAAGGGTCCATGCTCTGCTGTTCACAGCGTTAGTAGACTTGACCAACATCTTTACCCCGCGTCATTAGGCACTGGGCTGGGGGTTCGGTTCCCTCGTTGGCTATTCTATGTCATTCTTTTGATTTTATGTCACTGGCGCAAACAAAAACCCGGCAGCTGCAAGTCCTCAAATTGAGAGAAAACTTCAAGAATACTGGTATTTCTATCTGAATCGTGGAATTAGGTAACAGGAAGAGGCACTGTGCTAAAGTATATTACCCTCCACGTATCCGAGAGCCAACTATAGCGCCCAGTAAACTCGTACTTCAACCTTTTGAACACTATTTACCCATCCGGGGAATCTAGCATGCTCCCATACAGTCACCATATCCCCAAGTCTTAGATGCCTGAGAAAACTGCCGTCCGCAGTAGCAGGTCCGCGGCCATCCTTTCCTAACTGGTAAGCTTCGTCGGATTTAGGGTCAATGTTATCTTTCCAGGACCACTCGACATGATGGTGTTGCCAAGCGTGTTCTGCAACTCGATTACATTGTATCATATGATCAGGCGTTGGAAGGAGGCCGTGGTCATACTCGGTTAAGGACTCTTTTAGAAGTGGCCACACTGGACGCATGGCCGCCGTGGTTGGGGCTCTTATAGGGCTCGCGAAGGCTTCAGGTTCAGAATTGTCTCCGTCCTCTGAGTCTACCAAAGAGTAAGCACGAGACACCGCGAAATGGGTATGAGTTACCTACACTTGTGGGCCTTATCGAATCGGTCAATACCGGCGTTAAACCACGTCCAGGAGTCACGGTATGTATGATGACTTTCAACTTGGTGGCTCCAACCTTGGTCTCGACCAACGATATCAAATACAATCTTTCGAACCGGGTGCTCTAAAGACGAGACCGGCCCTTCGACGAAGCTCTGGAGCTCCTCTGGGCTATATTCCTTGTCCAATTTGCGTGCCGGGGCTGCCAGCTGCCAACGGTCTCGATTGTCCGGATGCCACGTATTGATGCCTAGTGGCTCTGTTCGAATCTAAGAAAGAGTATCAATAAATGTCATTCTGATCTTGCCTGTTCAGGAAGGGGGCTGGAGGACTAACAAGAAGCCTATTTTCGCGCTCGCCCCCGCCGTAGCTAGAGAATTCCCCTTTTTTGGTCACGGAGAAATCAAGACTAGCCAACGAACAAACCCAATACTCGGCAAGATCCATAACAATATCAATTATTTCGGGGGGGAAATTGGCAGTCTTGCTCAAAATTCTCCTAACTTCAGCACAGTCTGCCGTCGTGCGCTCCATTGTATTGATGAGCTCAGCCTCATCGGGGAGCTCAGCCGTCTTGTCAGGGTCATGTCTCAGGGGGGCCCTCCGAAAGGGAAGTCTTGCTCTTCCTGGGCGATGTATCATATTGGTGGTTGATTCGAGCTGGGTCGAATGTGTTGTTGGTACCAGTAAAGCTAGAGCTGGAAACGGTTGCTATCATGTAGTGGACGACAGCACAAAATGGTCTTAGACGTGCTCGAGGTAAGCATATAGAAAATATGAGACCTTTGTAGCAATGAATGGTGAATGCGAGGAGAGGGAACTGAGGTGAACGTTGAGACAGCCCCTTCGCGTTCTGGGTTATTGTCTACTGAGAAACAAACGATGTTCTTGTAACTTGGCAGCACGAGGTCAGACCAAAGACAGAATATATGTCACATTGGAAGTATGACGACAGCTCCCTTTGTTTGGCATTAGCTCCTGGCGGATTACTGCCTGCAGGGGAGCACCAACTGTGAGAACCACAAGTGTTCAACGCTGGGGAAAGCACTGCACGCGTCTAAAAAGTGACATCATTGGTATTACCAGTGGCGTGGTAGGTTACTGTATGTACTGATTATGTAACGCTCGCTAGCGCCGCTAATCCCACCTTGCGATAAGGCTCACGTGCGATAAGAAGCACTCTTCCCCACAGAGAGACTTCCAATCGGCTAACTGACCAGCAATGGGTCTTCCTGTTCCTTCTACCCTTGCACCTGCATCTTTTCTCGCTGGGGAGCTTCCCGAGCTTTCCCTGCTGATTAATACAGACGATGGCAATAAAAGCCACCTCGGAGACCTGCAGTCCATCCCGAGCTTGTGGTTCATCCAATTTGCAGCCAGAATCAACATTAGTATGATGGCTCAACGATTTGGCATCGTAGCGCTTCGCCGGGCTTCGGCATCCTTCCGACCAGCAACGCCCGAGATTGGCCTTTCTCGTCTCCTAGCAAGTCAACTATCACTGGTAAGACCATTCAACGATCCAAGCTTTGGTCATAGGACACGGCTGCTGCATTCGCAATCCCCTCGGCGCTCAAATGCTAGCCAGGGCGAGGCCTCGAATCCTGCAATGGCGTTTCCTTGCCTCGACGCCCTTGAAACGAGGTCGGCGAACCTGGAAGCGAGGTCATTGTCGAGCGGCCCAGAGCCGGCGTACACTGTTGGTGCTACTGAAACCTTCCACTGTGTAGACCCAATCTTGCTTGACTGGGGTGGCGTTCTACCCGAGTTCGATATAGCCTACGAAACCTGGGGGCGGATGAACGCTGACAGGTCGAATGTCATTCTTCTGCATACGGGCCTCTCTGCTTCTTCTCATGCCCACTCGACTGAGAGCAACCCACAGCCGGGATGGTGGGAAAAATTCATTGGCCCAGGCAGATGTTTGGATACCGACAAATACTTCGTCATTTGCACTAATGTTATTGGGGGTTGTTTTGGATCAACCGGTCCGAGCAGCGTCGATCCGGCGGATGGCCAGAAATATGCCACTCGTTTCCCCATCCTGACCATGGAAGATATGGTTAGGGCCCAGTTCAGACTGCTTGAGCACTTGGGTGTTGAGAGGCTGTATGCGAGCGTGGGATCGAGCATGGGAGGCATGCAATCGTTAGCAGCGGGCGTTCTCTTTCCTTCGAAGGTTGGCCGCATCATTTCAATCAGCGGATGCGCACGGAGTCATCCGTACAGCATCGCTATGCGTCACACACAACGACAAGTCCTGATGATGGACCCTAACTGGAATCGTGGGTTTTATTATGGGAAAGTCCCACCACATGCTGGGATGAAGCTAGCCAGAGAGATCGCCACAGTTACCTATAGGTCTGGTCCAGAGTGGGAACAACGGTTTGGCCGGAGGCGAGCTGACCCCAGCAAGCCTCCAGCATTGTGTCCCGACTTCCTCATCGAGACCTATTTGGATCATGCCGGCGAGAAGTTCTGTTTGACATACGACCCTAACAGTCTCTTATATGTCAGCAAGGCTATGGACCTGTTTGACCTCGGCCGTACAAATCAACAAGCTGCTGCCCGGAGAAGAGCTGAACGCGAAGAGCTGATTCAATCCGGTTCTCAGCCCAAGGTAAATGACGCATCATGTAGTTTAACGTTACCTGATTTACCATACGCCGAACAGACAGATACCGAGTCGCAAATGGACCAGTCTATCATGTCACTGCCGGCTGACTCTCGACCACCTGAGGATCTGATCGCTGGATTAGCCCCATTGAGAGATATTCCGACTCTGGTAATGGGTGTCGCAAGTGACATCCTCTTCCCTGCCTGGCAACAGAGGGAGGTTGCCAACGCACTTCGGCTCGCTGGTAACAGGAATGTTAACCATGTAGAGCTGAGCGAGGAGCAAAGCATGTTTGGGCACGACACTTTCCTGCTCGATCTTAAGAATGTCGGGGGCAACGTCAAGAATTTCCTTGGATAAGGCCAGGGGCCTATTGACGGGATGGTAGCGTAAAACTGCCAAGTGAGGCTATGTGACCGCCACATCTGGGCGTCCGACCTGTCATAGAATTTTCGTTATCAGCAACAATCTCACTACGAATCTAAGCATACGAGGAGCGGCACCCCCTATTTCACTATAACTCAACATATACTATTGACATTCGAATGGCAAGCGCCTTCGCGGCTCGTGTTTGCAGTCTTGGCTCTCATCAGCGGTTGCAAGTTATTAGTACAAAGCAGGTTTTGGATACTAGAAGATGGACAACAACATAGAAGAGCGTGGTAATCTACTTTTGAGAGCTGAAGCTCCCAGAAGCAGCGAGCATCCCACGTTGGGTATTCAGCTTGCAGGCAACCGGCGCGGCGTTGTTGACCATCCCTGACAGGATGGTTACACACTGTGGGATTTGTCGGTACTTGGGTACCTTAGGCACTGCCTCTGCCTCCGTCATAGTGTTGCCCGGCTCCACTCCAATGACTATTGATTATTGCCAAGGCACACACAGCTGGGAATCTGCACGCCTGTGTACAACTTGTTAAAAGTTCTTCTTCCCTACTCAAAAAAAACCCTCTATCTTCATTCTGTTTGCAAAAAAGTTTTCGACTTCAAAGAAAATAGGGAAAGCGAGACTGAGGAATTGTTGAGGAAGGGGCTACTTTATGCACAGCCGGCGTGGTCTGTGTCACCCACTTACCTACATACTTACTGTAAGTACCTACGCGGCGGGCTGGCCATTCAAACCACTCTAAGCCCATCCTGGAAGTCATAAGTATATTCTTCCCGTGGAGATTAGTCATCACATGCATCCCGGATGCCGATGTTGCCTTTGTACCCAGCAGAAGAGTTTCGGTCTCGGTCTCGGCCTCGAAGTGTCAACACTTTGCGTCTGGTTCCTAACGCTCCTTCCGGGTGTTTGATTCCGCCCTCGTCGTTTTAAGCGACCTTGATCTTTAGACGCGTCGTCTCTAATTTACCTAAGCTTCCCTTGCAACTTGGTCTACAGAGCACGCTGCAGCCCCTCACGTTCAGACTACAGACAAAACAAAGTCTCCATTACTATCACCTTCAGCATCTAAACCTCTCGCTAGAGCCGTCTCCAGCCTCTACCCTGTCAATTGTGACGTTAGTTCCACGCACATTCGGTACGGCTGTTGCAACCTACTGTCTCTGCTGCACCTTCACACCCCATACTCACGGCAGAACACTGTACCTCTTTCGCCCAACCCCTACTACCTCTCCCGTCACACTGGAAATTTCCAGAATACATTCTCGGTGTTTGATGATCGTGACTTCTATTGCATCACATCGGCACTTTCCGTACTAGCAATCACCTATTCCCCTGCACCCATTCTGTGCCCTCAAGAGCCTACTTGAGCATGACATACGGAGAGCAACATGGCTTCTACCACGCCCATCTCCGCTGACCCTGTTGTCGAATTAGAGCCTAGCGTCTCTCGGACCGAGAACATAGCAGGCCCTACCACCACGGCAACTGATACTGTTACGAACATGGAGATCAATCAGACTCAGAGTGTCCGAGTCCTTAACATGGGCGGCCCTTGGAATCAGAAAGACAAAATGTGGAAGCAAGGACGAAGCATTATTACCCTATGTCGACACAGTCGAGGTAGCATCTCGCCTGAAAGAGCTGAGGAAATGGGAAACCGCTTCGCAGATGCTGGCTTGTACCTGGATTGGTTGGACACCAACCTAGAAATGACGCCACATATTAATTCTGTCACAAAAGTCGAACTTGTCCTTGATACCCTTATCGATCCAATCAACAACGTTCCAGACGGCATGGTCAAAAAGGCTAAAGAACTACTGGCCAAATACAAGGCCGACAATTGGGGACAAGACGTTGTTGCCGACGAGCCCGATGAAACCCCTGCCCCTTCGCCGTCCACCCAAGCATCATCTACTGCAGCACCCACAATTGGTGTAATTCAACTTCCACCTGGCAATGATCCTGTCTATGGTATGAGTGGTATGATGTATGGTATCATTGTCGACACCAGTGGCAAGCGAAAGGACTACCGTCTCAGAGCAGACATTCCGCGCAAATCAGCAAAGGTTTACGGCCACAACGACATCGCTCTGGGTACCTGGTACCCTTTTCAGATCAACGCTCTCTTCTGGGGTGCACACGGTGCTCGCATGGCCGGTATCGCAGGCACTGTGACGTCCGGGGCATGGTCAATAGTCGTAGCTAGCACCTACGAAGATCTCGATATGGATAATGGCGACACGCTTTATTATTCGGGTTCGAATAGCCACAACAATACGGACCCACAGCGCGCGGCACCAGCCAGCCAGGGCACGAAGGCCCTGCATGCTTCGATTGCGACCCAAAACCCTGTTCGGGTCCTTCGATCTGGGGGTGCGTTCGGTACTCGCAACCAGAATGTCTACCTACCATCCTGTGGCTTGCGATACGACGGCCTCTATCATGTTGTAAGTTATCGGCAGCGCCTAAATCGAAACGGCGGTCTCTACGACCAGTTTAAGCTGGCTCGCCTTCCAGGCCAGACTCCTCTCAATGAATTGCGAGGCAGGTCTCCCACTACTGAGCAAGTATTCGCGCTTGATCGGCTTCGTGGAAAGAATTAAGGGCTAGGCTGTATGTTGGGTTCGGTCTCACGTTTGTAGATAAACCTGAAGTAGGCAGCAATGGTTGCGTATTGTGGAGCCTGTAAAAAGCACCTCAACTTTTACAATGAATCCTATGAAGGATAGCTTGCGTCTAAGATGCATCATAATTGTCGAGTTTGAAATTGAAAAAGATCCCTCCGACAAATCATGACTGTGAATTAAAGAAACATATAAAAAGTGTCTATCCAATTATGTAGTTCCTCCTGGGTAATCTCGATTGACTAACTCCTTTTACTACTAGCTTACATGAGCTACTGTTACAAGGGCTTGGAAAGATGTTCATATTGCATGATAATCTTCAATGCAACCAAGGCGCCCACGTAGATCTCTGGCTTCTCTTCTACACGGCGGGAGAATCCTATGCTTTGTGCCCGAGTAGCCTCGCCCAAATCGCCGACTGCGCCGATCGCGGCAGCAAACTGTCTCAGAGGTTCGGATAGAATCAGATCAGATCGGGAGATCTGATCTGATTTAACCCGAACATCCTGAACTGCAGTTTACCGCGCACATGATTATTTACATGATATCGGGTGTCCCAAACCCTCGGGTACGCATACGTGTGATAGCTACTGCGGTTATCTTCTTACTTGCACTGCCTACTCACCTACCCAGGCTTATATGCTTCTCATAAGGTATAAGCGACCTTCGAAATGGGATATTCTCCATGACATAAGACCTCAGGGTAACGGTTGAAAATTCAAGCGGGACGTAGTTAGACAGGGAACTAGGCGCTACCAAAACCTTCGTAGAATGTAATCGCGGAACGAATTGAATGGAAAGGTGAAATCGCGATACCTGACGGCGTTATTCAGAGTAAGTATGACAGAGATGTATAGGAGTTCGGAGCTGGACATCTGATGTATTACACGAAAAGACAACCTACTCAATCACTTCCGCTTAAGTTCGATGACATCAGCTATGGGAACTTCGGGATACAGTGGGTGAGTATTCGCGTCGGGAATAATATATATGTGAGATTAAAAGCATCGTGTATGCATGTAGGTAGCCCCTTAATGAGACGTGATAGTCACCCGTTAAAAAATCGGATACATTGCTGGCCGGGGTTCTTCGGGAAATGGCAATGCGCAATGCCGACCTGCATATGGTGGCATCAGACTTGGTTGGATATATCCATCGCCTGTCCATAATGTCAGTGTAAATGGGTAACGCCGAGGTTGGATCATCATATTTGACCAGATTCATTCTCACTCTACCTAGAGGCTTGTACTAGATGAGTATGGGGAATTGAGAAGTCCCGACGGGTGGTTAATGGGTCCGTCGACGCTGTTTAGTGCTCCGTACATGATTGTTGCCTTTTACATGATAGTATTGCGGACCCCCGAGCGCGTGAATTGCAATTGTATGGTGTTCGATTATCGTGCTATGACGTGCAATATTTAACCCGTGCACATAAACGCAGAGAATGAGCAGGATGCTTATTAATTGTCTGCTTTGCATCTCAATGAGGCGGGCGGGGAGATCTGTGTCGGATTTAACGATTACTCAATGGGGAAATTCGCCGTCAACTCTCAGTAACATTGGACCAACCACTTATTATTTTTGCTTTGATTCCTGATGCCGGCGCGGCCATAAACGGATGTAAGGCTTCAAGCCCCGAGGTCAGTGCATCTTGTTACATCTCCAACGCTCTCGGTTGCGAAGCGATGATGACGAGTGACGGCAGCTATGGAGAGGTCAAGGTATAAATATAAGACTTTGCCGACGAAGTTACGGTGGAAAGGAAACTACATCAGAATATAACTCATACCTTCACGGCTCACGCAACGCAAAGCCGGAATCCTACACATACTACCCCTGATAGAAATCCATTCAATTCCAGCCCACTCTAAACTCGCAGCAATGGCCAAATATAACAAGCTCGCCGGGAAGCACATTGTCGTCATCGGCGGCTCCAAGGGGATCGGGCGCGGCGTAGTCGAAGCGGCCATCGAATCCAACGCCCGGGTGACGCTCGTCGGCTCATTGCAGCAAAGCGCAGACGCAACAGTGTCCTCCATCAAGACAGAGTATCCCGACGCACAACTCGTGGGTCTAGGATGTGATCTATCGCAAGCATCGATAGACCAGGACCTCGATGCCCTACTCACGCGGGCGGCCGAGGTCACGGGCGAGATCGACCACATCGTCTACACGGCCGCGGACAACCTCACGCTAGGCAAGCTGGAGGACATCACGCCCGATGCCGCGCTGAAGGCGGCCCACATGCGATTCCTCGCACCCATCATGGTCGGCAAGGCCGCGCAGAAACATCTCACCGGCGCGGTGAACGGCGTCCCGGGGACAGGGAAGGATAAGAGCCTGATTCTCACGACAGGCTCTATTGCTTCGAAGCCGAACCCGGGATGGAGCGTGATCGCGTACTTCGCCGCGGGAATAACGGGATGTAAGTATTCCCCTTTTTCTTCTTAGCGTGATTTGAGACTTTCAATTGGGGTCCCTGCCCTCTTTTAGCCGGTCCATTTCCATCTTGTTCCAGTTCGCGATACCCCTTTTACCAGGGCATCGAAAATCGATTTCAGACACCTGCTTCCTTCTTTCTCCGAGACTACCCCCAGATCAGACTTCAATGACTAATCCACGTGCTAGTGACGCGTAACCTAGCGCTAGACCTGTCGCCTATCCGTGTGAACGCCGTCGAGCCGGGTATTGTTAACACAGGGCTCTGGGACTCAGGCTTCAAGAGCGTCGAGGAGCGCGAAGCCACTCTCCAGAAGATGTCTGGACACCTGCCGGTCGGCAAGCCTGGAACCGTGGAGGAGGTCGCTGAGGCCTATATGTACCTTCTGCGCGACTCGAATGCGACGGGTGAGGTCGTGCAGACGAGAGGCGGTCAACTTCTGATCTAATGGAGGCGCTAGATATGGGAAGTGTGATGAGAGCTGCGGCTAGGGTTACCACAGAGATTGGATTGCAACAGGTAGCTTCGGAATGTCCACACATGGGAGATTGATAGGGTAGCTTCCGATTTAAGGCAAATGATGAGTTTCTTCAAAGCGTCTGGTGTAGGAGACAGTTTGATGTCCTGAAGACCACGTGACACGTAGAACGAATGGTGAGGTAAGTAGAGTTATGTTACACAAGGCAACAAGGTAACAAAGCCGACTTAGGTGGTCTTAGACCTGAAAAAGAAGAATACATATCAAAAACAAAAACAAGCAAAAATAAGACTCATCTTACGATGATGCTCTGCTGACAAGAGTGGGACTTGAACCCACGCGGATTGCTCCATGAGGAAATTGTGCTAAGGTGACCTTAACCTCACGCCATAACCAACTCGGCCATCTTGCCGCTCTGAATAGATGCTGAACGTGTTTGCTATTTGGGGTCAATAAGACTCAGCGGAATTTGAAATGTCATTCGAATTCGACATCTGTGGTGTGTAGTGGGTGGGGCAGGGAGGGCTTGCTAGTCCAAGGCTAATGGAATTTTGGCCCTTTACCTCACGCAGGCCACACACAAAGACAGGAGGTTGAGATATGATCTCATTCAAGGCTGGGTATCAATCAAGAACACGCCGAAATAACTCAGTTTAAAAGAAACCCCGAACTTGTTGCGCCCCAGCAGCTTGATATCATGACGGGGACTGGGGATACGAGAGAAGTCTCAGGCTGAGTTAACATATGTGAATGGCGTGTTACTTATACAACTGGCAGTGAATTTGGCATATTGATAACAGTAACAACGACACAGATGCAGGCGTCCATCTGTTCATGTGTTTCGGCTCAATGGATAATAAGCTTAGTTGAAATTATATTTGGTATGTTCATTGAATAATATGTACATAGGGTCATGGTATATACATAACACCGCCATGCTCGGCTACTGTTAATTCGTTAGCAGGGTAATGCCATTGGGTATCAGATCCGTTGTGGAGTAATCCGCTTCCATGAGATTCTCTTATGCCTAGTATCTTCCCAGTATAAAATTCCCCGTCGTGATCGTTGCTCAGCGCCAACAGCTTTTGTTCGCCGTCCAAAACGTAATATAAATCCGTACCAAGTTGCCGCATCTGTCTATGTATAGGATACTGTGGGCACGAGACCAAATGCAAAGATTTCAAGAGATCGGCCCATAAAACATAACACAAAAGAAAATCGAGGCATTTGATGTGCGTGTGGCGCCTTAATTGCGGTTCCCATCCATTCAATACCGAAAGAATTCAGCCCGACCAGATTGGCACACCTCGGTAGGCTGGGGAATTGTAGCTATGAAGCACGCGGTATGGGACGGGAGACCCATATTGATCAAGACTACGATGCCGAAGATGTCCATGAGACAGGTGTCCAGTCTGTGGTTGATACTGTCTGGACTGGTGGAGCATGAACTGATTGTTCAAGGCACCGTTCGCATACATCTGGCCGTTCCCGTGGGCCGGTGACGGGTATGGCCCATTGTCTTGCCCATAACTCGGCCGTGTCTGAAACGAATATCCATCGTAGCTGGACCGATGCCTGAGAGTAGGGGTATCATAAGGAGGATAATGAAACCGGGGTTGCCCATTACTTGGAGCGCTTCGCTGGCTTGTCTGGCTGGCCAAGGAATGGCGTCTGCTATGGTCAAATGACGGCTCCCAAGACGGCGCCATGTTGTGCTTTTGATTAAGAATACCACCTGAAGCCCAGTATCCTTCTCCAGAAGGTAGAGCGCTCGACGGGCGTGTGGTGGTGGTACTAGGCATTTGTGATTGTTGATTTAAGAATGCTTGGATTTGTGCCGCGGAGTACATGTACATGTTTTCTTGACTCGGTTGCCTAGATAAACCAGTGTGGTTGGAGCTCATCGGGTAATGGTAAGGAGGGTAACTGTGGATAGCTTCTCGGCTAGGCTTGTGCGATAGCATGGGCGTCTCTGGTTTGGCGGGAGGTGTTGAACGCGGCCGGATTGGTGTTGGAACTCGAAGCGGGCCAATATTTCGCGTTTGCAGACTTATAGGTGGTGGCGTCATAGAGGGAAAATATTGCCCTGGATACGATGGTTGCAGGAAGGCATTGGCGTAATGTTCGCTTTGGCTTGCGAGGCTACGGCGTCGAGCATCCTCGTGTATTCTTGAATTATGGTCGCCCATGGAAACCGAGAGGGAGTTTGATCGGCCGTTCGCCACGGTTAGTCCACCATATGATCCTGCCCTGCCTGTAGTGGCTAGTGGAATAGCGTCTATGCTTCCCTGAACCCTCGGGTGCCACTGCGAGGTCTCCTCAGAATGTCCTACAGCAGTAGCGGAGCCTGACCCTGGGTACGTTACGTCAGAGTCACTTGGCTTCGTCCTGGCGAGTGTCGGTTTCTTTAGGATAGGGTTCTTCATGACGGACGATGCCGCGCGAGTGATTGTAGAGCCTAGGGAGTGAAGACGGAGGCTTGATTTGAAACTACGAGCCATCTCTCGGCCTGTTCTCACGCCAGAGCTATTATCCTGGGGTCTTCGTATTGTCGGATCATTATGATCAGTTATAGATGCTTTGCCTGTCGCCGCAATTTCAGAATTGTCTTTCAAAATTAGTTTTTCTTGCGCTATATGAGGTACAGGAGCGACGTTAGCATCCCTGTCTTCGACGTGTGTGACATGGATGGCTAATGGTGCACGGGCGCCACTCAAAAGTCGTTCGAGCTTTCCTGGTTTTCGCGCATTGCTCATGGCGACAGTTGAGGGAGGCTTAGAAGAACTGTTTGGGCGAAGAGTGGGGTGGTGGGCAGACTTAACAACCTCAATTGCAGCGACCCTATTTGGTGGCGATCCTGTTTTCTTAGAAAGGGCTTGGAGGTTACTAGGTGAAGTATCTAGTTTTCTTGCCACGATATGGTCTTTCTCGGGAACCGCAGGTGGCGGGCTATCAGGTGGAGGTGTTTGGGACTGCGGTTCTGAAGCACCAGCAGCAACCGAACGCGTTCGCACAGGAGTATTGTCTAATAGCTTCGCGTACTTGGAAATAGGGACTTGGTGAGAAGCCTCCTGCTGTCCATTGCGTTTCGAGGATAGCGATCGAATTGAGACACTGGAACTGTAACCAGAGTCTGCTTTGGAAAGGGATTTATGGGGAGCACTAGAAGTTGGGCTAGCCACGATACCACTATCTGATCGGTTGATTTCTTTCTGTTTCCCCCCTTCTGAGGATGTGCTTGGCGAGGAATATTGGGGTTTCGCATCATGGTCGAGACGCACATTTAAAACTTCTGTGCTATATTCAGGTGACCCTTCTTCGAACAATTCATCTTCAATAGCCGTATGTTTACTGGTAGTCTGCAACTCTGGTGATTCCTGTTCAACCTTGCCAAACGAAAATGGGCTGATAGTAAGCGTAAGCTCAGGTAAGAAGCTTATAGCAGCTTCTTGTTCCTCTGCGGTGCTTGTCGGGTTATTTACGGAGGTGCTTGAAGATGCAGCGTTGATACAAGGCGGAATAGAGTTTTGTGTGTCATTAGAGTCCACATTTTGTTCTTGTTGAACCTGACTTCCAGCATCAAAGTAGCCACCCCGTCTCATCCGAGTCGGCGAGCTGTTAGCGGACGGTCCGCCATCAGCAGTCTCTCGCGCAGGAGTCCTCGCAGGACTACCGTTTGTTATCCTCAATGTACCATGTTTAAACGCACCCGTTTGTTTGTAATCAGCCTCGCAAGGCGTATGCGCACGGGGCATAAGACTCGGATCAAACGTCGGATAGAGCAAAGGGAGAAACCCAACTCCCGTGGATTTCAGAGAGTCACACAGGAGCATTTGAGGCGAATTATGTCCGGTTTGTATCATCGGCGGCACGTCGAGGTCTATTGGAGCAGGTCGCGTTGCCACCCCGGGTGTCATTAACGATCTTCTGCGCATTGGTGTATATAACGAAGTATCCGAATCAGTGCGAGGAAGAAGCGCAGTGGCATCCGAATGAGCTGGATGATAGGAGGGCGTATAGCTTTGCCGTCTTGATAGTGCTACTTGCAATGGACCATCACAGAGTACTGACTGGTCTCCGAAGGGGGGTTCTTCGGCTGGATTTAATAATTGGTTTGCTTCGTAGAAGGATAGGTCATAGTTCATTGAGGACTGTGATACATTCCTTGGCAAACTACTGTTTTCGAGTTGTTAGTTGCATTGACATAGCCTTCATACGAACTGACGTACGTTGCAAGATTCAGATGAGCTTGCTCATAAGGTTCATCCACCACCGTATAAGCCGAACCCGCCCTACTCATGCGTCGGCCGCGGCTCGAGCTAGCCACAATCCCTATACTCTGACTCCCCGGATGCAACGCAGTCTGCAGACCCGATTGAAACAATGGATGGGGCGAGTAACCTTCAACGAGCGCGGGATCTGTCTGGGAAGCTACTAGGTCATCATCCGCCGCAGTATATTCAGATTCAGGATGACGCGGTGAGGGTACGGGTGTCGAGGTGTAGGGCAGCGAAGGGCGTCTCCCGGCGGTGGAGGGTGGCCGGCGGATTATATCAGCGACACTGCTCGGTTTCAACAGGCCAGCTGTTGCAGGATTCCCGGTGCGAGGTTTGGAGAGTTTTTGCGCAGCCCTGGAGCTCTTCCTCGGAGCCTCGACGGAGGGCGTATTTCCCATGATGTTGACGGAGGCTCATTGGCTCCAGCCGACAAGACGGCAGGTATATTGCTATACAGAGATTAACAGGTCCATGCCGCACAGCTCCCCGAGCGGATGTCAGCGAAAAATAAGCTGACACGGCACGTAAATGAAGAGGAGGTCGAGCAGCAGGGAGCGAGAAGCAAGGAGCCAGGAGCAGAAACGGGGGGGTCGGAACAAGCGCGGGAGGGCTTAAAGCTCGATATTAAGCAGCAGCATGAGCTATACAACAAGTAATAACCCCGAGGCAAGGGAGCTTAGGTACCCGGCGAGGCAAGACGAGGCTCAAAGAGGTGTTGGGGCGATCACACGGTGCCGCTTGGGAGCAGCAAGCTGGGACAACTGTTTGCGGCAAACGCCGGGGGCTGGTATGTGTTGTGTTAGGTGGTGTTGTGAGTTGCCATGTGCAGCCAGCCCAACCATGTCTCGCACGCGCAAAGGGCTGATTAAGACGCCGAGACCTTTATTACGCACACGAAGCGTACGGGAAGCAACTTCGAACGTGCTGAGAACTGATGAAGAGGCAAAGAACGAGCGAGGACGGCCAGCAGGACGGCAGTTACAAGGCCGGCGGCTGTGTGTGTAGGGAAATATTAAGGCGCTGGCACTGGGTTCAGCAGCAATTAGCAATTGCGGCGACCCCTTCTATGGACAAGATGTCTTCGATTCCATGTGAGACATATATAGAGGACTGAGCTAGAGAGAGACACGACAGCGAAACAAGAGAGAGGAGGAGTGAGAGAGCATGGCGATGGCGATGACCTGATGACCGGCACCAGTACCGACGCGGGCAAGGAGGCTCCAGCTGTTGTATCATGTATGATGCACATGGAGGAGCAAAGGAGATGACCTATGGTGGGGCGCTAAGAGGCGGCAGAAACCTGCTCCGCCCTGAATTGGAATCGGTACTGTACATGGAATGGCATTTGCTGCATGCGGCTTGTCGAATAGTGGTTCGTGCTTCCGTAGTGGGTAAGGTGCGCAGCCAAATCGCGATCGAGACGACCGAGCTTGTGATACTGCTGTACTGACAAGTGACGTTTGGGACATGCGCACGCCCCGCAGAGCACAGGTATATACCCGGTAGACGCGCATCGGTCCGTTTCATTGGTACAAGTCAGCCGCTGACAAGTGCGTTCACATCCCTGCGGCCGCTGTTTCTCCCCGAAACTGAGAGCTCTTAGTGGAGGCACGCTGTACACTAATCCGCTAATCTACCTACCACCTTAGGTAGACTAGCTACTAGCTACACGCTACACGCTTGCGCCAAACAAGGACCCAGTAGATCGATGCCTCGTCATCAACACAACACACCTCTTAGGCCTCATCGGCTGCCGTCTCAATTTTCGTGTTTTTCACACAAGAACCGGCGCCTGCTATACGGAAGCTTGTCCTTTCTCAATAGTTACTCAACAGTTACGCTTGCTCCTCGACCGATGACCCCTAGCACAGCAGCAGTTACCTTGGATGATAGAGACACTCCTTGACCGAGATTTCGGACAGCATTCCCCTTGCCTAACATAGTATACTCTATACTCCATACCCAGTATATTAGTTTCTCATGGTGCTTCTATACGATCCTGCCCCAAATCCAACCAAATTTTGGCTTGCGACATGTTCCTAACTGAGGCGCTTGTGGAGAGGACCTACTGTGTAGTATGCTTTAGTAGTTGGTTGATCAAGAAAGGGCTACGCTCACTACCAGTAGATGCACAGTCGATCAATGTGCCAGATTCATCGTCAGCTGAGAGTGTGCGAGACCAATCAATACAGCATATCCCAACCAACAAAGTTTGCCGAGCATGTTTTGCAAACAATCGGTAGAATCGCTTCCTGCGTCTTGGTATTTCACCAACTGTCGAACTTGGTGTATTACAGTAATGACTGTCGTAGGCAAAAGAGGAAGCTCAACGGGCATATAACTTCGGGAACTTATAGGTTGTGTGATCTCGATGAGGAGAAGCGTCTTGATTATCACCCCATAATCCTTCCGCGTTCCCTGAAGCTAACCCCACCATCTCAATCAACCTGAACCTGGCAGCGAACGCAGACACCGCCATCTGACGGCCTTCCTACGTCAACAGCGCTGTATTACACCGAGCTATTCTGTGGTAGCTGGGAATCTTGGAAGGATATGGGTGTCAATTATTATACATCCCCTGGTGTTAATAACACTAGAGCCAGATCTACCCCATGTCTATCTGGATAATACAGCAGGCAATCCAATTGCCTGCGATAATGAGCAAGGGATATCTGGAAGAGAACAACAAGGGCAGCAGTAGTAGTGTATCCTATCTGGTGTAAGTTGTGAATGCTCCGGTCAACCAGTCTTGCCTGTTTCAAGTCATTCCGCGAAAGCTAGCGGAAAAGACGACTTCCAATTGCCGACCGTTGCAGGGAGATCGGGCAAATGAGCATATCGCTTATCGAGGACGGCCAATGCAGGAAGGTCACCCGCATTTTGTTTCATCTTCCGTCTACTGTACAGTAGACGTACATACGGCGCACAGCACAGGAGCCTGCAGTCTGCAGCCCGCCCAGCCCGCCTTCCATGCATTTTGCCCAAGACCACAGATGCTTGTCTATGAGTTTAGAGGCGGTCAAGGCCGCGTATGTCGCCCCTCACCGAGGAGGAGGATTTCGAGATGCGGGATGTCACCAAAATGCCAATGATGTTCAACTACCAAAAACCCGAGGTTTAACTGTTTACATAGCATTGCGCTTGCATATTCACGGTGCGGGTCTGGAGATCATACAATTCAAGCCGCCTAGGTATGAAAGTAGTTAGGAACATAAAGCTTCTAACTTTAGACTCACAGCTCACAGGCGCAGGAACTATACTCTCGTACTCACCACGTACCGCCGAAAGGGATGACAGGCCTCATGCTGTCGAGAGACCGATCGACTTCAAACAACTTCTTTGCCGGTCTCCGAGAGCCGAGAGAGACTGTGTACAGCATGCCCCAACCAGGAAAGTGCAAAGGCCGCGTCAGTATGCTTGGCGCAGCTCAGCCATCCTCTCTATCTATCTCTTGGATGCGCTGGGATGGGCTTGGGTTGACAACCATCACCTCGACGCCCGTCAGATCTCTCTTTAATGCATAGAATTTCCCCCGCCGGCCTGCTTGCATTTAACTTGAGACGTCTATACCAATTCCGCGGTTCCCATTTCAAATAGCCGCGGCGGCAGAAGAACCCCTGTTGCCGCGGATAGACCCCCCATCGTCTGATATTGTGCCGTGATGAGCCAGGGCCATGAATCTTACTGCTCGATGTACAGCATTCACAGCGTTTCCGTATAAGCACGGGTCAGAAACCCGGCTAGCATGAGACCCGGTGGAATATCTCTTCGAAAACAAGGATTTGAATTATTGTTGGCATTTATCTATCTGTGAGTTACGCAACCGACGTAAGATATTACTTCACAGCTCAGAAGTGATCCTGGCATCCTCACGTTAGGCACTGGAAGTCGTGTACTCGGGAGAGTTGGAGATATTGCATCGCCAATGTCGTGCAACGAGCATGGTAAGCTCTCTCCGACCGGTGAGGACTAAATTGTTACGATATCAAGTAGTAGTGCAGGTGGTCGTTGGTTCTGGCTGCATATAACCCCGCTCCAAGAGTCCCAGGAGCATGATCTTTCGGGTCCTCGCAAAGGTAGGGACGGAGGTTAATCATCTATGAAGATGCTGGGATCAAATTACAGCTTCTATACATATGTACTCATTCACCACATAGGATACCTACCTAGTAGGGAGGAGTCTAGGATACATTAAACCGTTCAACTCGTGAATTCCCTTCACTCAATAATCCTTTTGTGAACGGCCTGTAGCTATGGCATCTTGTCTAAACAAACTAGTCCTAATCGTATTCAACTTGAATCTGACTTTTCGTACTTTCAGTTTACGTTCCCAACTTGATCTCTTGTCTTTCGGTTTAACCAAGTTAATCCGCGCGGCTTGAATTACCTGTGCTGGTTTATTGTAGTCAGCGGTGAGTGGTGAGTGGTGAGCCGGTTGCCCGATTGCTTTCGTCGAGGTAGCCCATGTCGGTGACCTTATTGCGCTCTAGATTTCTTAAGGTGCTATTAGTCTATGAGATATTTATTAGGGTTTCCCCTCTCTTGTCACCCCCTCAGAAGTGGTTTATACTATGAAAGCGGCAGTTATATAAGTGCTTTAGGAAGCATATTGGTTCTAATTTATAATTGAGTAAGCTCTCGCAAGCCGCTATATGACATTCTACTCATACATACGTCTTGAAACCACATTGTAGCATGAGGTTTCATCATGTGAGCGTTAGAGAAATAATTCTCTAAGATCTTTCCTTCCGGAGGTAACTTTCAGTCTCCGATTACGTCTTGACTTACATCCTAAGACGACCTTTGTAAATTCTTGATAGCAGACGGCGGCGAGGCATGAACGGCCGTAAATACGAGTCTACAGGAGCATTTCATAAGTAAAACCAGATATCGCACCTAAAGTAATAGCTTAGAACATGTCATGAGAAAGGCTCTCACACATCCGCCAGTGCGGCAGACAGGCTACGCACAAAGCGAGGTTCAGAATCGCCTTAGCTTCGTATCAGGACCTATAAGTCAACATACACTGCAGCCCGAGGACTGCACAGCTAATACTCTTGAATCGAGATTTCGACAGCAGCACTAGGTTAGTATGTGCAGGTCGAGCAGCCTTACCTTAACTAGCAGACCCCAAACTTGAAGAAAACTTAAAATTCCGACACATTGGCAGGAGTACCTTACGTCCTAGTAAGCGCCAACAGTGCGTAAGTTATTCTTCACAGAACCTCGCACAATAAATCGGGGATGAGCTCGTGTGATTCAAGGCCCCGAGACCGAGATCTCGCGACTACGCGAGTTTATCGCACGCCGCCCCTGTGGAAGTAAAGCCGACACGAACATGGTTCCTGGAACTCAAAGGTCATTGGCACGCATTTATCATGCACAAGATAGATATGAGCCCGGTCATATAACTTCGATGACAGAAGAGATAGGTGTTGAATGTTTACGTTCTATAGGATCAGACAGGATGAGACGTCGATATGTCGATGCCTGTCTGAGGCATATCATCTCCCCATCTGAACCGACCAAGGAACTTGACGAGCAAATATTTCAATTAATTCGATAAAAGCTCCCAGATATCATATAATAATGAATATTGTCGGCGGTTTCGATCTCTTGAGCCGTACGTCTTGCGGGACCGTCTTCACGCAAATTATATGTAGTGCGCAAGCCATAATACCTTCTACCTGTGCGTAATCCGAATAGCAAATCTCGTTCTTGGGATTACTAGTTGTGATAGTTTGGTAATTGTAGCCTCTTCCAACTTTCATCTTACTCCCTCTAGCATGATTAAGGGGTTTCAGTAATGTCTAACCAAAGGTTGATCTAGCAGTATAGCTCTTTATTTAGGTAGTGAGAAAGCTATATCAATGATATATCTTCAAAGCTTAAGCAAGGTCAACTAGGGCACATAAAACCTCTAAATCTAGATATTCAAGTATTGTAGGAAGGTGTGACGGAATAGTGCAATATAAGGACCTCGCATCGGCGCCTGGATGTCAACCATGTACTTAGGTAGGTACTCCATTACTTCTACACCATCAATAACCGCCCCAGAGCTTTACAGTATCTAAATTTGCCGAGTAGTGCTAAGTAATTCTAGCTATATTATCAAAAACTGTATTATCGAATTTACGCAACCTCTCTCAGGGTGAATCAAGATAAGTTAGATCTCGGACCGGGTTTAAAATGCGCGCAGCGCGAGAGCTGCCAACTTTTCTAGGTCAATGAGCCAATACTTGCCAAATCGTAGCTTAGTCCGCCACCAGTATCTTCTCGGACCAGGCTCATTGTCCTCCGCAGTTGGATATACGGATACGATGCCGTTGAGCTGATACCGGCTGGGATGCCCCGACGTTCGCCGGACGAGTACTAGGTACCTAGTTCAAGCCGTCCGCGATGGAGGCCGGCTCACGGGACACGGGGTGTAACTTGTTCGTGTGCGGCAAGAGGACTCAAGAAGTCTAGATTGTCAGTTTACCTTTGCGGAGGGCGGCACCTAATGCACCTCGAAGCCTAATATATGGAACTTCCCCACCTACCGGTTGATAGATATGACCTGCCGCGCCGGCAATACTGTGTAGTCTAATTTGAGGAGTCCGTGTAACATCTTACTCGATCGATAGACTTTCATCCCAACGTCCCAATGTCCTGTGACTCGTTCTACAAACACCTATAAATGGGGGTACGGTTGAATACGCTGTTATCTTGCATGCGCTGAATCAAACCTCGTTCACAAGGCTTCTATGTTGGCTAGCATGCATTGTACATCGTAGCGGATCGCCTTTGGCCTGTCATTAGCGAAGTCGAGACTGCTGTCTTGCAAATGGCGCGGTCCACTCTAACAGCCGAAGAGTTGGCGGACGCGGAGCCACTCTTCACTTCCGGCCCGTTTGAATTTGGCACAAATGTAACCAAGTACCGTAACGTTTATCGGATTCTGTGCTACTATGCTCATCACGCTGTGAGCCCCGCAACATCTTCACGCCCAGCTCCTCAACGCGCTGTGCTAGCCGTTTCTCTGCCTTGCCGAAGCTATTGTGGTGTCCTGCCAAATCCAGGAAGATGTGTGTGAGCCTATCGATACTATCCTGTTCCGCATCGAACACGACGCAGACAGAGGGGCTGAGGGCATCGTGTGGAAATTGCCGGCGGAGGTGGTAGCGTTTTGGGTCTTGCGAAGTTGTGATAGGCGACTTGGGTGTTACTAGGCGGGTTCGGCTAGTCGTATCGTCAGACCATACAGGCCGAAACGGTGCGCCTTGTATGATTGCGCAGAATTCGTTTCTCATCACTGCAGCCCCCGACAGCGGTACTGTACTTCGTGGGATGAAACCCCCACATGCATGCGCTCAGTCCCTAGCTGCAGCTGCCTGGGGCAGTTTTAATTCATGTAGCATGTGATGACGAGAAATTGGTGAAAGACTTGCGGTTCGTCATCTTCTCGACCTATAATTTGATAAAATAACGGTACCACGGTAGTACGCCCAAGTGTCATGTTGCACCCGGTAGGCATCAAGTCTTGGCCGGAGTCATATGGGTCCGGATTGCGGAGCTCTGTCATCCTCCCCGGGGGGCAATGTGCACTTGCGGCTCTTAATAATTTGGCTTTTGCGATACCCTATACAGTACTACGAGTCTCCTTGAAGATTACATTAGAAACAAACCCGCATTAATATTTTCGGCATGAAAGAATGCTACTGTAGGGAATTGATAGCGAGTGTGGCTTATGACGATACTTTTTTTCTCAATGTAAGATTGTGACGCCGCACATGAGGTTAATGGGATTGGTCTAAAGGCGTGCAATGAGTGGCACTGGCAACTGTGGCATTGTTGGTCGTTGGCCTCGAGTATCAAGAATTTACATGGCAATTGTTTTCTGTGTTACTCGCCGATGACCATGGTGCAACCCTGCGACCCAATCCAGACCTCGTGCACACGATGGGCATCGACATCAACGCGATCGCCCGCCGAGTAGGTTGTCTTGCTCGGGCTGGCGTCCTTGGGGTAGGTGATGGTGAGCTGGCCGTCGACGATTAAATGGGTCGTCAGGCCATCATGGCTGTGCTAAATGATAAGCATGTGTTCTTCACAGAGCTACTCCTAAAAAAGTTGTACCTATGCGGGCTGTAGTATGCATTGCTGCGTAGCCACAAGCGGTCAGCACGCCTCGCTTCTTTACCTTCATGTCATCTCATCCCCGGCGGGGTCGGGTGCGTGTGACATACGGAGCATCTGTCCAGGTGAAAACGGTCGAAAACCCCCACGACCGTACCTGGGCTTCATAGTCCCTGCGCGTGAAGGGCATGGTGCGTGTGGCCTGTTCAGCTCCCAGGAAATCAAAAGATAAAAAAGACGGCGCTCTCAATTGGCAGGTGGGCGCAGTGTGCTGCCTCGTTGAATGCGGGGTTCAATAGTGAGTTGCGAGGGTGGGCGATCACTTGGCGGTCGGTGAGACATTCAGGAACAGAGTGAACAGAGAATGTGCTATATGCAGGTCGCGGAGTGCGGGTGTGGCTGTGAAATGTGTCGATGCAACCCTCTCCATCTCCAGACCAGCTTAGAGCGCGGGCTGGTGACGTCGTTGACTGGTTGAGTGGTTGGAGCACGGCGAGCCTTGCAGCGAGCTGAACTTGCAATGTGACCCACCGCTGGCGCGCCAGACTGCTGGGGAGCCCGCCTGGCCTGCTGAAGCGAGACCCTCCACCGGCTTACGCGATCCAGTCTGCGACTCTCCGACAGCATACACACTACGCTCGGCCTCTGCTGTACCTATGCATGTGTGTGCTGGTTGCTCTGATATCCACTGCTTAGACCGATTCTGCGATGACATGACAGATGACGCTGGCAGTGCCTGCATCTCCTACATTTCCCGCCCACGCTAATCCGCAGCATCCATCATAGTAGGCAGGTAGTCCAGTCATCGAGCTGTTCTGCATTAGCCATCATGGAACGCGCCGGCACAACATTTGAGCAATCGGTGATTGGGAGTGTCTTCATGAAGAGAAATTGCATTGCATTGCATTAACACACATTAATAATCTTAATAACCATCTCTTAAGATGTACTAGCAGAGAGTCAACTATTTTTATCAGCTCAGTGTACAGTACAGTAGTGTATGTGTGTACTTTGTACCGTATCATTTCGGCCCCCATCCAATCAGGGTCCTTGCTCACATCTCTGATCTCGCATCTAATTGGCCGATCACATTTAAGGGTACATGACAACTGCACACTAAAGAAGATGCGGTGGACACTGTGGTGGGCTCGACTCGATGACCCCAACCCTTGCAAACTGGCTCAGCCCCGAAACCATTAAAACAAAATATCGACCCTTCACACATGGACGTGTACCTATACTACCTTGTTTCATGTAGCAAGTATACAGAATAAGCATGCTTTGTATATAGAGCCTAACAAATAGAATTAGGTACCTATCGTCTTTCCTCCTCTTGTGATAAAAGTCCCTCTTTCCATTCCTGGTATCTCAGGTCTGTAAGTACGTGCTGTATGTAGGTAGTATAGACTAAACAGCCCTACCTATCGAGTAGCGTTCCGGGAGCAGGTTTTCGGGTGCTTGGTAGCCCCTTATAGGTACTCGGTAGTAGGTAGTCTGGCTCGGGCTGGCCCTTGTTGGTGCTGGAGCTCGCCTCTGGTAGTGGGGTAAGTACCCGTGGAGCTGGGTTTCCCAGGGCTCGCTAGCGCCGTGGATGAGGCTAGCCCGCAGCTGAACCGCCCTAAGCCCCCTGTTCTCATGTCCTAAAAGGGCAGTGAGCCTACTTAGCACGTCCTGTAAGTAGGTACTTTATCTCCATCGCATCAACGCTTCTATTTACCTAGTCCTCGTTCCTGTCCGTTCTTCTCTTCTTCCAATTTATGTCAGCACAAGCTTTCTATTGCCGAATTCCTCCTTGCCAACAGCGTCGACCCCTATGTTTATATCCTTGATGTGTCGCCGACTTCATTATTTACTATGACATTCTTTGCGCAAGACTTAGCCTCCGTCACTTGGCGCTTGTCTCACTCCCAAGCCTCATGAGCTTTAGGGCCTAGACCACCTGCTCTGCAGAGGGCGCACCTTATCCCTTGCTTCGTTCCCAATATCGGCCCAGCAAAAAGCTGCAATCATGTGTTTCACGGTATGGTTACTACCCTTTTGCTAATTTTCCGATTTGCCTCCTTTGTGTTATCATCCGGCTCGTTCATTTGCTGATCCTTGTACTTCAAGATGCCGAGACGCCTGACTCGAGCCCCAAGCAAATCGTCACCGCGCCGCCGCCTCACATCCAACTTTCATGGCACCGAAGCTATTTCCTCGCTCAAACGTGCGCTGAACATCGGCCTGTTTCTTGCACCCACCGTCATACACCTCCAGGGCGATAGCGTCGCTGGTGGAAGGCGAGATATCTACTTAAGTGCTGCTGTTCAGCGTTCTTTACGAAAACTCTACGCCGACCTACGCCAAGGGGAACCCACATTGACCCGAAAACGCTTGCAAAACTTCTTGGAGATAGAGCAGGGAGAGTCACAGGACAAAGTTTCTACAGTGCTCACCGAGGACACTTACGGATTGGAGCAATTCCTCGAAGTATGGTGGATGCAATTTGGCCTCGGAATCGAAAAACCCGTCGTTATCGCCGATAAGGATCTGACAAAACCTATCAGCAACTACTTCATCGATAGTAGCCATAACACGTATCTCACGGGCCACCAATTAAGCGGGAAAGCCACAGCAGAGACATATAGACGCGCCCTACGCCAAGGATGCAGATGTGTCGAAATAGATGTTTGGGACAACAATACCGCTCCGTCCCCTGATAAGTCGTTAGCAGGGTCCGTCAAAGGCGCGCCGAGATCGGAACACTACCGGAAATTTTCAACAAATAGTTTGCATACGGCGGCGGCCCACGTCAAAGCCGCCGTGGATGACAGAATTGATCAGACAAGACAGTTTCTCCGAGTCGAAAAAGTTCACAGCCACAGTCCAAGATGTAGCAAGTTCGATGTCTCCAGCCCTTCGCCAGTCAGCGAAGATGGGCTTACTCTCGGCCTCGCCGACGCCAACGAAAGAGCCAATATCGAGCGACCTTCGGGAAGATGGCAAGTGTTGCCCTACGATGAGCCAATCGTCATGCATGGATGGACACTCAATCAGCCTATAGGGTTCCGTCAGGTGTGCAAAGCAATTCGCGAGGTTGCTTTCGAAACAACAAACATGCCCATTATTATAAGCCTGGAAGTACATGCCCTCGCTGAACAGCAGGAGAGCATGGTTCAAATCATGAAGGAAGAATGGGCCGGAGTGCTAATCGAGAAACCTCATGAGGCGTGTCCCAAAGATCGGATGCCAAGACTTGAGGAACTACTCGGAAAGATTCTAGTCAAGGTAAAGAAGGGCTCTTTGAGCACAGAGAGTTCTATGGATATGTCGTGTCCAAGAGTCGTGGTTGTAGATGATGATGCTACTTCCGGGTCCGAGGATGATCGATCAACCAAACGACCTCCGCCAAAAGTGCCCATATGTGAGAACCTGAGCAATCTTGCGGTATACACTCACAGTGAGCATTTCATGGACCACGAGTCGTTCACATCCAAGTCTCCTTCCCATATCTTCTCCATAGCCGAGAACAAGATCTTGGATCTCTGGGAGTCAAAACGAGATGAACTTTTCGCGCACAATCGCCATTTCTTCATGCGAGCTTATCCGAAGGTTACGCGTATCAATTCGTCGAATCCGGATCCTTCTCAATTCTGGCGCAAAGGTGTCCAAATGGTCGCAATGAATTGGCAGAAGTGGGATGAGGGAATGATGCTGAACAGAGCCATGTTTTCGGGTGAGCATGGCTGGGTTCTAAAACCGCCTGGTTTTCGCAGTGACGATGAGAGACCCGACGGCCAAAACGCCCAACCTTCCTACCATGCATTCGACCTTATCATCACCATCCTAGCAGGCCAACACATTCCGCTTCCCGAGGGTATGCCACGTCACAAGTCACATTCTCTTCGGCCCTTAGTGAAATGTGAGCTTCATGTTGAGAAAGCGGAAGAGCGGTCAGGAAGCCCTGGAGAAGGAGGCACCAAGTCACGCCCTGTCGAATGGAAGGAAAAGACACATAGTGGGAAGACTGATCACCCAGAGTTTGTTACGGAACATCGGGAACTCTGCTTCAAGGGCATCCACAAGATCGAAGAGTCGCTCAGCTTTGTCAGGTAAGGAGCATTCAGTTATGTTGGACATTACTATTTCATTTATTTCTATTGACACTGGCTTGTTGCATTTTTGCCCCAAACACTTTAATCTTTACCCGGCGGCACCCAATAAACACACTTGACATGCATACCGAGAAACGAGCTGTCACATGCAACAATCCGTCAAGCGGCGGCAGAGTTATTCGATTTGCAATAGTGAGTTGCCTAGCAGCAACGAGCCGAGCACGTCCACGGATATTAACAACTTAGCCTGTGCTACTCCTTTGCCCCCGCCCCCAAACCACCCTTCTATCGCATCGCCTTTTTACACGCCTCCGTTGACTCTGCCCCGTTGTCCTATTCTTAGCTAACAGTCCGAATGTATAGATTTCGAGTCGAAAACGAAGAGTCCCGCTTCATACCCCCCCTCAAAGAGAACCTCGTGGGCTGGGCATGCGTTCGTCTTGACCGTTTAGCAACTGGCTATCGACTCATCCCCCTTCTGGATGCCGATGGTAACGAGACTAAGGGTGTTTTACTCGTAAGGGTTCTAAAGAACTACCGGTAATATGACATCTTGGCAGAGTCGTTTGTCGTTACTAAGCATCGAGAACTTTCGGTTGGAGCTATTCCATGCATCACCCGTATCGCATCGCTTGTATTGCGCTAACACGCGCAATGCCGCTCACTGGCATGATTGTCTTTCCTTATAGGCATGCACACATGGCTCGCCTGCAGACTCCGCGATGGTACCCTAAACAGGTATCCCGTGTCACAACGAGAATCTTTCTTTCGTTGGATACGCCCAGGAAACAGCACGGGCATGCATATTCCCTTTTGTTATTAACGGTTCGGAGTCACTTGGCAGCATGGATGATTTGGGATACCCCGAAGACGGCGATAGGTTCATAACGCCGCCAGCATTTTGCATTTTACATTTTACCTAGACAGGCTTCTCCTATCACTGAAGTGTTGGGTAAATTGGTTATGGGAACTCGGAAGTTAGCTATAGATACGGCCTGCAAAAGACACGACTATTTTCTATAATACTATTATCATTCTGGAAGTTAGCTGTATCCTATCATCGAGCCAGATCGGAAGGGGTCATAGCGCAACCACATCAAACGCCCCTTTTGATCAGCCGTGATTGCATCCCTACCTGCATGTCATCTTCTCGCGGATCCGGGAAAGGCCCACTATCCCGGAATGATAAACGAAACTAACTTTTGATGGGTGGGACTGTGCATTCCGTGTTAATATCCACGCAATCTACAGGAGCCTCGGAAAGACGGGGACAAGCCGTGCAAATTGACTGACACATAAGTAAGCCGGAAACGCGGGCTACGTAATTCTTTGCGGAGCATCTGCTGACCCAGATTAGCAGGCGATAACCAGCTAATGACCTTATTTGCCATTATACGGACATATAACATGGTTCTTCTTCAATAGATCTGTCTATCGCCGTTCTAGACTAGAACCCCACGATCTAGGCACGTTGCGGTCGCATCGCCATGGCCCAATTTTTTTGACGTCAGTCGTGCGTGGCATTTCCCCGGTGCCATAGTCGACGTCTTCTCGGTCTATTCCTGTTGGGACGGGCCATTTATTGCCTTCTAGCCTCGTCACGGCGTGCTGCTTTAACGCGCGCACGCGCTAGTGAAGTATATTATGCTGCTTTCTCTGATGTATGCTGCATCGTCCAGCTCATCCGTGCAGCACGGCAGTTTTCTCCTTCGACGGCCGTCGCTCGCGATGGGCTGATCCGAGGATGGAAAGAGGGTAGGCCACTTTCCAGTCCAGGTTAGGGTAGCTGCGTGAAGCCATTCCGGGTCGGTGTGCGTTACGTGGATATGTATGTATGTGTATGTGCGTGTCTAGCTCTGTTTCTCAACCGACAACGGACGGAGCGCTGGCCTAGCCTTATGCGGTTCATCCACGGCACGTATCCCCGGCCCGTGAGATAGGCCCGATGCATAGCATTGCTTTACCGAGGGTCCCTAGGCGTGGGACCACTGAGGTTGGTCCCTTGAGGCGGGGTTTTCTCCGGTATTAGGACGACAACGAGAGGGCGTCGTAATGTCAGAGGCATATCCCATCGCCCAATTTGTGCTCAGATTCCAGGCAGAGTAAACGACTACCATAGACTTAGCCTGGAACCGGAATATTAACGGAATAACCCCCCGTCCCGTCGGGAGGAAGCATTGCAGCTGTCAAATCCATGTCGTGCTACGGTTGGCGAGAGGCTCCGGGTAGGATGGATCATGCAGGTACTGACGACCGGGCACGAGCAGCATAGGAAATTCTCCTAGACGCATCTCGGCATTCTACTTCGATGACCCTCATGAATCTCAGACGAACTCGTATCACGGGCATTGTTGGTATTACTAAGCCCGGTATAGCTTCTCTTCATAAGCCTCTCATTGCCTTGGGCTTCACTCAAATCGATGAATAAATTATTCGCCGCCGGACAACAAAACTACTTCGGCAGGTTCCCGAGAAGCATTATAGGACATTTCGGACTATATGGTGCTACCTACACCCAAGCGGCTACCCGAAGACGGGGCTTAAAACCAGGATAGATATAATTTATTTAATAGTTTATACCTCGCCAGCGGTGATCTGGGTTCCATGGGCAGCTCCGCGTGTGTCACGGAACAGAACTACGACACTACATAAAGCTAGAATGTAGTCAAGCCGGGCGACTTGGCCGTCTGGAGTTATGATAGACACGAGGAACCGTGACAATGTCGAGTCATGCGTCGGGATCAAGCAGCACATAATCATAATGCTTAGCTAACTCGTTTTAATTTGCTAAAAGAAAGAACCGGATACCTAGACTACCTCGACGACCTCGACGACTACCTAGACTACCTACATCCAGAGGCCTATCCTATCTTCTCTTCAGTGATGGATTTTTGCAGTCCCCCCCCTAGCTACATACATTGTAGAGCTGTGACGTTGGGAGACGCGTACTTACTTCCGACACCTCCTGTATCGGGCAATCATCGGTGTGGTCTCGGTATGCCGGGTGGAGATACTGTAGTCTCTAACTGTGTTGCGCAGCGTAGTATCCAAGGCTATAGCGGATCCAATAGAAGCGTTCTCCAAGGCGTGGCAAAAGCATGGCCGTATGATTGTAGCTGCAGTAGGTCCCGAGGGCTGGAAGAACAATGTGGTCATGTGATGATGGCTTTGAACCTATGGCGGTTGTGGCGGGTATTTCACCCATCAAGGAGATGACTGAAATCTCCCTAACTACCCCATACTATGGCGAGCCAGCCCGTGGCCAAATCGCTCTTAGTTTTAAGCTATATAATATGATGTTAGTCGACACACTGTTATATTCTAACCACTGCTCTTATCTTGATCTCGAGATCCGGGACCGAACCCCAACGACTATCACAACTAAGCGTGTGCGTAACACGCGGAGTTAACGCCACTCTTGTCCGGAACCTTCTCCTGGCCCGCCGTCCGTGCGTAAAACAAATTGGAACTGGAGGGTCGGGGTTATTCCCTATAAGGCGCATCCGTGTTGGAGAAAACTTTTGAGTCGTGAGCCGAATAAAAGACCCGATACATGGGTTAGGGGACTAGCAGGACGAAGGAAATCATCTCGGCAATGTAGGTACATTAGGTGAAGATTAGAGCGGCTGGAGCCGAGATAAAAGGGGTCCGCGCGGCGGACGCGGAAACTGAGTTCTCCAGCTCGCAACCCCCACCTATGAGCCTGCTGATCCCGACCCGACGTACCTAACCTTGGGTTGCCCAGGAACCGTGACAGGACGGCGTAGACAGTATCACGAAAATGAAGAAAAGGAACCCTAATCACGCGACAATCCGCGCCCGATATCTTGCTCATAGTGGACCCAAAGCGCCGCAGAGTGTCGAAAGGCGACAGAAGAAAGTTGGTCACAAATGACTGAGACATAGCAGCCAACAGTTACCTTGAAGACCATTACCGCACCTATAGCACCATTTCTCTAGGTTAAGCCCGAGTTATTTCAGCAGTCGTTTGTTGTCATACTCTAGATACCGGTATTAAGGGATGTGTGTCATATTTTTCTCACCGACCGAGAGAGGCCGGTCGAGCTACTCCATCAGACTTGACGAGGATATGTACTCCTCGTATATGTTGTGTGACGTAGCCGATGGATCACAAGTCTCTAAATAGTTGCGAACGTCACCAAGCGATACGTGATCACCAGGCCACTTAACAGACGACTACTTTGAAAATCAGGCTTTAGGTGTGGTGGTTTTAAGACCGGCGCCATGGCGATAGTTGGCATATCCCGACGCTCTGGTAGCGTAACGTGCGGGGTCCATCTATGTAGCCCGTGTGTAGCTACTCGGTCATTGACGAACATATGGAGGAAGCCCGAGGCCGTGGATCGGCTGTGGCGTTGCCAAGGGAATGACAACAGGACCGGCCGTATGCCGTATACGAAAGTACGAGAATTACCCGCTCGTTTCCTGGTTTCCAGCTTCAAGTAGCTCACCGCGAAGTGAGGTTGTGTTACATTTTCCTTTTCATCCAATTCAAGGCCATGCACTTTTGTGACTTCACAGGTTACGAGGTCGTTGATCGTCCCCTATGGACGATGACGGGTGGAGCCTAACCATCCAGTCGCAAACCCGGCACGGTAACCTGGACCCAAAAATGCGCGCCGACCTTCCCTGCCAAGCACTAGGGGTAGCTGACAATATGATCTATCAACTCTCTAAATCAACCTGGCACACCCAGGCTGAACAGAGGTGTCGAGATTACTTTAGTACTAAATAGGCTATCCGTCACACACGGGAGACTATGACACCCACGCTGGACATGTGGAAGCTCGCTATCGGCTCTTACAGCAGTAACTGGATCAGACCATATTGTATGCTTACTTCTCGTGGCTGAGTGGTAGTCCCTGTCAGCTTATCAACCAGATTGCTGCGAAATCCCGTGCCGATCGGGGGATGTAAAACAACATTCCACGTCCGGATACCATCATCGTGTCTTATTGGGGGGAAGGTGCTGAAGACCAAAGTCACTTATGTAGTTCAGTCTAGTAGAAAAACCAGCTGACTAAAGGATTTGAGGCTAAAAAATGGTCGGGTGACTGGTCGAAGGAAAAAGAAATGAAGTTTGGGGGGACCCTGGTCGAGCGATTTCGACAGGTTGTTGTCCTCCTGGCGCAGTTTAACAACGCCTCTTTGAAAAACACATGGGAGACAACACTTTTGATAGGGCACTATAGCACCCCGCGTGATGGCTCATCCAATTGTTGGTCAGATAATACATTGTCCAATGGAAATTACGCAGCCCAGAATATGACGACAAGACCTACGAGCCTGCCTACACGGAACCAACCAGTCAACGATAGCAGTTATCGCCAAATGGAGTCTTGACTTACAGATAACCGTGGTAATATAGCGACTCGAGCCAGCAAAGAGGCCATGGAGAATATGACCAGACACGGACAAGACAATCCGTAATACGTATCCATGTAGTCCAGCGAAGCTGGTGGTGTCAGCCGGCCTTGAACAACTTTGTCTCGATCTCCAAGAATCTGCACGTGGCGGAGAAAGATCAAATACCGGTTTCAGGGGGCCATTCAAGGACGGAGTAACTACTCAGCTGTTTGTATTTGGTCATTACGACTTCAGGATATCAGCAACTCTGCTTACCAACGAGCAATGTCTCCTTTAGCTACCTACATAGGTAGGTATGTACGCATGTAAGCTATGTATACCTGCTTTTTAAACAAACCAAGCGCACTTAGCGGTCAATATTAATCGGTATGCACGTAGGTACTTTCTCTAAGCGGAGCATTTTACCTTGACATGGCAGATTGACGAGACTTCATGCATATGCAGCTGCTGCTTCATGTTTGACCTCTACGGTATCAATGAATTGATTGGCCTTAGGCACCCATGGCCTTGATAATATTTCGGGCATGGATGTCTCCAAAACGGTGCAGAGATGCCTCTAAACATCTTAGACAGACAGCGCGCATTTAGGTAGGCAGTATGAACTTGAATTTTGCCCTTCTTGCCATGTCTCGGTTTGAAAAATTGCCCAAGCCAGAACCCATACCCCATACCCCCCTTGCTCATCTACCCTGTGGCGCCCCGACCTCCAGCATTACTGGAACAACAACATCCTCCCATGGCGTCTCCGGCATTCATGGTATGGTCAGACGAGCTAAAGAATCGGGTCATAAGCGCTGGAGATCGATCTTAAGTGCAGAAATACAACGCCTTATTAACCTATAGTATTATTACACCGAACCTCTGTGCGCTCTTCACCCACCCCCCATCGTCCCTCCCTCCCTCTCTCCTCTCCTCCTCCTCCTCCTCTTCTTCCTCCACCCCTTCCGCTCCCGCCGGTCTGAGGTGGTACGTACCGGATACTTTGCCTTGCCTGCAAGGAAGCTATTTGATATCGACCTTTTGTTGTAAACCTCCCGTTGTAGCGCATCTTTCCCCCAAATGCCGGCATTACACTGGCGGTACCAAGGCTTGCTAATCATGCTGCCGTCGCCGTGCAAGCCAATCCCGTTCTGTGGCGACTCGCTTATGAAGAGATGCTCCCTCAGGAGCGTGGTGTTTGGTGGACGAGGAAGTATTTGTATAATGGCCACGTTATGTCCCCCCTGTTCGTCCCACATCATACCTTCATCATAATACCCTTTGATGTATGCCGTATGAGTCTTGCGCCTTCGAAGCTCCAACCGGGATCGAGGAATTTTGGGGGTAATCTGGATACTCTTGATACCAAGGTAACACCTCAAACTGTATAATGGACCATCCTGAGCGAAGAGTATGAATAGGCCGTCCCAATGTTCAGAATCCCTGTTCAAGTCGTCCGAGGTTGTAATGTGATTATCTGGCCACTCCATTTTGTGCCGGTAACCTTCTCCTCCTTGAATACAACCGGATATGCGCAGATCTGATCCTCCTTGCTTCGTATCTATTGTCCCACCGCCTCCTCGACCCACCCGATAAGTGATGAGTCTAGGGATGCGCCCAACTCGTACGTTGGCTGAGGTATAGCCTGTCATTAGCCCATGCCGAAATCTATATAAACCCCCCAAATTCCCGTGGGAATATACTCAGGTAGTCTCCCATTGTCACTAATCCTGCAAGCTATTACCTCCGCCACTCTGATCAACAAACTATTTCACTCCTTCTTTAACAGTAATCCATCGCAAGCTAGCTTTCAACGTCACAATGGCAGCATCGTGCAAGTCAGCCTCTCACCACACATCTCCACTAGTGGATATGTCTGGAACCGTGCGTTAGTTCCCTTCCCTGTTACAGCAGTGTCACTGACTTTATCAAAGGCGCCCGGTAAACGATGTCCCACTTGCCGAGACGCCGGGCGAGAAATTTGGGTCTTTGCCGGACGAAGCTGCCCCGTCTGTGCTACATACGTCGCTTAGGCGGGTGCGTAAGCTCTGATTCCTTTTCAAGGGAATATTAAGTAGCTAACCGTATAAGATAGAAACAAAGTCACCAGTAACTGATAGACAAGATTCGAGCTATTCTATACAGTCCTTGCGTACCATCAAGACGGCATCTCTCCTATTTAAAGCTGCCTTAGCCATATATGCTTTGCTATGGTAATTTGGCTCCCTCTGGGAACGGAGTTTGGTTGAAACACGGATTTCCTTTATCTTTTATCGGATGTAATTTTCTTATCAGGTTGGAATTTTCGGGGCTTTCTGGGACACTTCTCAACTGGCTGGTTACATTCTTTCATCATGAAAAAAGAAACAGAGGAAGAAAGGAACAACTTCGGAAACAACTATTAAGCACGAAATACGCTGGAAAGTTAAAATACGCAAACCTGGCGGTGGCTCCAGTCGAATTTCCAATATAGCTGCAGGCTTCAGATAGATACTTTATTGAAAATTGTTGAGAGTAAGGCTCCTTTTTTACACTGGGGCCCCTCTAGTATTGCTCGAGAATAGAAGCCGAAAAGGGGGTAATTGTAAACAGGGATACTTAACTCAACAGCAAGCCGCCTAAGTACACACAGAAATGAACTTACCTAGGTACTGATTGGTAGTATCCGCCATTCTCCCTGAGCTCAAGAGAGCGTAGGTATATCAACTATTAGTATTATGTAATAGTGACGATAGAAATCACTGCACAAGAAAAGTTGAAGATGATGAAATGGGTGGTATGGGGTTGGCCTTTCATTGTATCTTCACTATACAAACACTCAGCCACTTATGATATCATCTAATTACGTAGACTCATTCGTGGCTGACGACATAGATGAACGCTCAGCCCAAAAAAGAAATAGTATAGCAGGAGCGCCACTCATAAAGGCTGATTAGTCATAGCTCCATGCAAGATTGCCTCAGGTGACTCGAGTTTTGAAGACCAAAGCGAGACATCTCGATCGTGCGAGATGACTGACATTTGCGTATAATACATTCCCCTAGCAGGTAGGGCCAGCCCGCCAGATCTAGAACCGTCCTTTTTGAACCTAAACAAATATTCAGTTGGGTAGCATCGTAAACTAACTGGCCCTGTCTTGGTTAATATGACCGACTAAAATAGGGCTGACATTATATGTGCTGCTAATTCGGCTCCTATCCTTACAGAGGCGACTTTCGACTCAGAGTCCCCTATGAAACGAAGAGATTTCTGGTCACAATGCCTTATACAGGCATGTCTGGAGGAATACAGCTCCGGGTTTATGCGCCTTAAGCCTGATTAATATCAGTATCGCATAGTCCCATTGATAGCACTTGCGATGATGTAAATAACGATGGCAATAACAGGCCACCGTGGCGCAAGTAACACAAGCTGAAGAGTCAAGATAAGGACTCCATGTTATCAGGCCAATTAAAGTATATACAACAACCTGGACTATTTAATTTACGGAAATAGCGGTGGCCAAAAACGATCTCGGAATGTCTCATCCACCACCACACCTTAACGGCTAGCTACAGCTATTATACAGCAACTCAGTGAGTAAACACAGTAGCTCAGGAACCACCGAAAAGAAGGAAATTCGAAAGCCTTGATTACGGTGTCGGTGACTTCTCTTTATCGTGTGTAGCTACTTTTAAGCCTTATAATAAAAGTCTTGGGTAGTACTAATACTCATTGGATATTAATTAGTAGAAACTACAAACTCAATTAGCAGAATCCATAGCTAGGTAGAACCGCCAACTGAGCTTGTATCCCAAGATACCGCGTCCAGACGCTCAAGTGGTTACCGGTAGGTGAATGGCTTTTACCAAGTGAAATTTGTGTAATTTCATGTGTGATCGGTTATCTGACTGGAATTTATTATAAAGGGCTTTCGCATCACGGATCGCTATGCGGAATGTCTTAAACCGAGCTCACATAGAATTTATCATGATAACTCACCGGAATGATTCTCTGTCCTCTATCTTGGCACTCATTTTTCAGCTGTATTATGGCATATAAGGAGATCATCAGCCAAGCCTTTCAAGTTACATTGCGAAATAGGCAGTAGGACTCTGATGCAGTCTTGTTGATAGTCTGTTAAACCGCTTTGGATAACTATACTGTATGAGAGCCTCTCACGGCCTGTGTTTTCTATGGGCAGTCCGTTTCCCCATTCGGATTTCTGGCCGGAATACAAGAGGCTCTGCGTTATGTGAGAGTACTAGTCTAGTGTATTATCTTGTGACATATAGCAATACAGCAAAGAGACTTCCCAAGAATAAAGAGTAATAAAATGAATCTAGAGGGACTAATACATTTTAAGCAAATTTATTGTTTTTAAACTTATACCTGATATCCTATAGTTCTCTCAACATATAAGGGCATGTATGTGCATGTCGGATTAGCACCAAGTCTGCTAGCGCTGTTGTAACTGCTTGAAGGTTCTACATGGTAGAGTGGTAATACGCGGCCCATCTTGAACTAGAACTTGTGCGATTGGTAAACATTTAGTAGCACGAAAGAATTCGTGGTCATAAGAGATTATAATTTCATGAACGCTCATAGAGGAAACGGTCACAAGCTAAAAAAACGATGAAAACTTCTGTTACATTCTTGACCCCGATACAAAGAAACAACTACTGTCAGCACAACGGCTCAGATATGCCATACGTGTAGACAAGACTCCACATAATTTCCGGGGCCAAGTGTTAAATTTTCCACCCCTAACTCGCCTTCAACCACCCTTCACACCCACATCATACAAGTTCTTCAAGGAGAGCACAAGCCAATAACAACCTAAGCAAAACAGAAATCCCAAGGAAAACAGAAAAATCAAATGAACAGAGCTGCGTTTATATCGTTGCTCATTTTCATGAGGGTGCAAGTTGGGGTCTTAATCGTCTGATCTCGTCACTCCAAAATGCGCGCGTAGACAAAGCTGTTGCCGCAGACCGTCTACAACTCGTCACGAGGCAAGAATGTTGGCTCGCCAGGGATCCAGCTCACCGTGGTCTCGGTACAAGGGTTGTCGTCGGGTGCGTGACCCCTCAGGAAGAAGCAGTCTTCATCCTCTGGTATAGAGACCTCACCATTGTCGCCTGGGTCTGGAATCGGACTGCTGGATGTGGAAGTACTAGAAGAACTGGTGGAAGTCCCGCCGGTAGTGCTGCTGCCCGAACTGGAAGAGGTAGTGGGGGAATTAGTATTGGTTGTGCTTCCGGCGGGTGTAGTTGTACTGCTAGCTGGTGTAGTTGTGGTAGTGACTGGTGTAGTTGTAGTATTGATCGGTGTAGTTATAGTAGTAACTGGTGTAGTTGTAGTGGTGGCCGGCGTAGTTGTGTTATTGGCTGTTGTAGTTGTAGTGTTAATTGGTGTAGTTGTGGTAGTGACTGGTGTAGTTGTATTATTGATTGGCGTAGTTGTAGTTGTTGTGTTATTGGCCGGTGTAGTTGTGGTAGTTGTAGTAATGACTGGTGTAGTTGTGGTAGTTGTGTTATTGGCCGGTGTAGTTGTAGTGTTGATAAGTGTAGTTGTAGTCGTGACTGGTGCAGTTGTAGTAGTGACTGGTGTAGTTGTGTTATTAGCTGGCGGAGTTGTGGTAGTTGTAGTAGCGACTGGTGTGGTTGTAGTAGTTGTGGTAGTGACCGGTGTGGTTGTGTTATTGGCCGGTGTAGTTGTGGTGTTGATCGGTGTAGTTGTAGTAGTGACCGGTGTGGTTGTAGTAGTTGTGGTAGTGACCGGTGTGGTTGTGTTATTGGCCGGTGTAGTTGTGGTGTTGATCGGTGTAGTTGTAGTAGTGACCGGTGTA
>MU383942.1:120000-148756 GCA_022495065.1 Xylaria telfairii
CCGGTGTAGTTGTGGTAGTTGTAGTAATGACTGGTGTAGTTGTAGTAGTTGTGTTATTGGCCGGTGTAGTTGTGGTAGTTGTAGTAATGACTGGTGTAGTTGTGGTAGTTGTAGTAGTGACCGGTGTAGTTGTATTATTGGCCGGTGTAGTTGTGGTGTTGATTGGTGTAGTTGTCGCGGTTGTAGTAGTGGCTGGTGTAGTTGTCGCGGTTGTAGTAGTGGCTGGTGTAGTTGTAGCAGTTGTGGTGGTGACTTGTGCAGTTGTAGTAGTAGTACCGCCACCTATGTGCAGTGTTAGTATCGTTGATTAGTAACATGGGGAAATGCTATTACTAAGGACTTTTTACTTACCGGCACCAGGAGTGCAAGAGTATATGATAGTGCGAGAATACGATGAAGTGTACAGATCGGCCCACCTGTTAGGTCTGATGGTAGATTTAGCATAGACGAGAGGGCCCCTGTCGCCACCACAGTTCTGTAAGTCTGATCCTGTGCACGGTTGGTTGCAGTCCTCCATCGATCCGTTCGGGTTGGCGGTAGAGTTGAAACTATCTCCACAGACACACTGGGTTTGCGGGGTGCCCCAGACGGCTGCGTAGTTGTGGTTGGCTCGGTCACAGAAAGCAACGCATTTGTCTACGTTGATTTGGTTGTCTGCAAGAGTATAATTGAAAACCGTTGGGAATAGTTGTGCAAGTGGGGTGTCTTGCCAGCAGCCGAAGTTGACGAAAGCATTGGCAGCAGGGCTGGCAGTGGCGATGAAGCTCGCCGAAGCTGACATTGTCCTACTCGCGTATGATACAACAGAAGAAGTAGGACGAGCTAGAATGCTTTGCGGTGTCGTGAAACAGTTGTACCCGTTGGGCGCAGGGGTGTCAGTGTCAGGATTCTCGACGCCGGGGATGATGGGGATGAAGCATCCCAACAGGTTGGGGTTTGCGTAAACTGGGAATGGACCATTACCAGTACCACAGCAATCTTGTCCCTGACATGCGCTATTGCAAGGGTTAATAAGGGATCATGGAGTGAGAGCGTTATTTGGAGTTTTATCTTACGTTGTATCCGTGGCACTTGAGCATCTCTGAGTGCAACGATCGACGTCAATACTGGCCTGCGCAGAGTTTTTGTTGAACTCGGTACCGCAGTTACACTTGATGTTACTATTCAATTGTATCAGTATATCAGTTCAGAGAAATGCTGCTGCAATATACGCACGTAGTGGTCCTCTCCATATAAACATAAGGCATTCCCAGATCCGCGCAGTACTCAAAGCAGCTCTCAGTACTCTGTACGTTCACGGTCGTTATAGTGTCATCCCCAGAAGGGAATCTAGCTTTCTTGAAGCACCCGAGGGGCCCGTAACCTCGAGCAAGCGTCGACAACGCGGGCAACGTCCTCTCGTCCGGAAACGAAGGGTCCACGAAGATACGCGCACCCCGGTTAGAACCACAGTTTTCGCGTCGGTCACCACCGCAAGGGGGGTATTGGTTTCCGTTCGTCCCAATGTTACATCTGTCATCAGAAGTTGTGCTGATGGTGCTTTGAAGGTTGACAGCTGTCCCGGCTATAGTATTATAATTCAGTGTATTTCCACAAGAGCAGCTCTTGTCCCAGAGAGCAGTATATTTGAAGCCATGTGATCGGCAGAATAGAGAACAGAAGTACGGGGTACCGGTCATGTTCACAAAATCTCCCAAGTCGTAATTGATAGAACTCCTTGAAAGGTCCGCCGTTACGGCTGGCTCCCATCGGTTGGGCGAGAAGGCGAACGGTGCGGTGGTTGTCGCTGCACAGCCCACATATTGAAAGTTATACTGGGGACCGCATTGTAAACGAGTATCCTGGTAGTAGAAGCCTTGGGCATTAGCCACAGAACCCAAGGCTACTAATGAGGCGAGAGCCGTAGCCCCAGCCCGCGTCAACAACATCATGTCGACAGGTTTCCCCCCTAGAACCTTTGCGGGAAAGAGGATTAAGTTTCCTGGTGATAATTAAGTGTCAAAACTGCTTCGATATGCAGCAACGAAATGAGGGAATGAACACAATGGGCGTAGTGGTGGTAGTGATGATGATAGAGAACGACCTAAAAGCTTTTCCGAGAGACTGCGAAATGCTTGATATTTGAAGCACGAAGTCTGCTCGAAGGGATATGCCACTTGGCCAATATCCCTGATGGCTAGGGCGAAATTGTCTTGAGATGGAATGCTTTGGGAGATGGCTGGGAAAGTAGTGGCTATCGCCAACAAATAGCATTCCCCTTTAATTTTTCTGATCCATTATATCAAGCAGTACCCACAAGCTAGGTAATATTTTGATCCAAATCAGAAGGATCACTTCCGCCCTTGGAATGATAGCACATACTCTATATTGCTACTGTATCTTCCACCTTAACATACGTGGCGGGATATTAGTTCCTGATTAGGGCTGGCCATCGTTCTTAGCCTCCCCTAGTATGCTACTCCCTTGCTTGTGATGTCTCAGTACTATCACGGTTTTGACTCGGTGGTTTTCATGTTCTCGCCGCGATAGCGTAGTCGAACAAAGCAATCATTGTTCTGGACTAATACCTAACTCCTGCTGTATGCTTCTACCTACATGCCTCTCAACTCTCAAACTCTACAATCCTTTGCGTCGCATTATTGGCCGAGCCTATCTGCCCTTCTTGTTCGATATTACCGTCCAGGCCTGACTGGCTGGCACTATGAACCTCTTTAGAGGCCCCAGCATCTGCATCCGCGCCGTCTAACAAGTCTCTATCAGAAGAGCGCACGCTTCTTCTCTCCGCGTCTCCACTGTAAGCGCCGGAAGACTTGATAGGACCTTGAAGATCTTCGTCGTCTTCGTCGTCATCATCCTTCTGTCCTGGCAATGCGTTCTTTTCTAATTCGCGTTGTGCTTCTTCCATTCGTCGTCGTACTTCAGCCGCAACACGGGAGGCATCTGTTACTATATTGTCAAGCACTCCCCGCAACCCACGACTAGCCCCGGCTAGCCCCGGTTGCGTGCCTGACGGAGATACGACGGCTGGGCGATTAAAATTTAAGCTAGAGAAAGTCGTCAGGGAGGAGGATTGGCTGGCAGCATTAGGCAAACCATCAATAATGTGCAATGAGGTAGGGAAGGAGGACTCGAAGAATTGCTCGAGGAGTTCATCTGCCAGGACAACCATGCGGAATGTAGGCAGCGTAATGTGGAGAGGATTTGAGGGATCTAGTGCAACATTCGCCTTCTCTGACTGGGCCTTTGACACAGCTCTTTTAGTAATATCCCCTGCTGGTTTGCCTATCGCGGGGGGCATTGACCCTGGATCAAGCTTCTTCTTGTCTGCAGCGTGTGATTGGGTGGAAGGGTCGTCAAGAGCTAATAGGTCTTCTTCCTCTTCATCTTCCTCATCATCCCCATCATCGCCAATAGTAAACGCGCCCTCGTCGATTGGCGAATCCTCCTGGGATATAATCGAGGCGTCGGGGCTTTTTGCCTGTGCAACCTCATCCTGGTTGCCTGGATGATCTGGGTCTGCGTATTCAAAGCAACGTCTGATGAATGCGCTGACGCTACCAAGGAACCGTTCATTCACAGTACCACCTAGCGGCGGGCTCAATAAGGTGCTGTCTGCTTCCGTTATGCCATTGAGCATGGTAGTTGAATTTGAATTGCTGAGTACCCCCTCGAGTCCACGTCTCGAAAGGAAGAGAAGCGCTTCTGATACCCGTAAGATGCCCTCACGATCTACCTTGCCATCCCCATCATCATCGTAAAGCTCGAAAAAGTAGGTGATTGTGCCCATGATATCTCGTCCCCCTTTTATTTGAGCCAGCCCGGTAACAACGTTTTGTAAAGTGAGACTTGAACTATCAGTTACGTCCCATTTACGGAACAGCCTCTGCATGAACTCATGATTGGCCGGCTCCGGACCAGTGCCCCATGGGGACAACGGAACAGGATCAGACCGTCTGAAGCTTCCAAAATAAGGATTACGGTCGGATGGTAGGTCGCGTCGAGGAGAAGCCAGAGGCGCGTCGGAAATGGCCCATTTAGAGACACCGGCCAAGAACTCGCGGAATGCATCGTAATCCATCAGACTAGTGCTAGGGCCAAGACCAACTCGGCCCTTTTCAACAACGTGATCACGGTGTTCTGGGAATGCTTCACTGGCTCTTGTTTTGCTAGCTTTTGCACGACGGAGCTGCTCTTCTTGCATGATATGATCGCGTTGCTGCCGCTCGTATAGCACCCCGTAGAATCGGTCATACAGAGCTCCAAGTTCGTCTGGGCTTAAGAGCTTGCTGTCGGGGCCTAGGTTACGGATGGCTGTTCTTTTAGCGAAGTTCTCAATGTTACTGAGCACTGCGTCTTTATTTTTAAGCCGTAGGTCTTGTATTGTACTGTGCGTAATGGCGGAGAATTCTTTGAAAGCAACAACCATAAGTTCCTGAAACCGATTGATTGCGCGTAGCTTCGGGTTCTCTGACTTGGGATGCGCAGACTCATCTAGACGCGAGAAGTAAGACTTTAGTACTGATATAAAAGCACCATCGTCTGCCGCATCGAGTAACTCTTCGCCGTTGATCCGTAGGATAGCCAAACCGACCTGAAAAAGAACTTTAGGCCCCTCAACAAAAAAGACGTCCAAAACTCGAAAGGCAAACACTAGCGGCATGGAGTTGATATAAAGAGACAAGAACCAAGGGAGAGACACGACGGACAGTTGAACGTCGCTCTTCACCAGGTGCTCCCAGAGAATAGGCATTGTCTTCTCCACCAATGACTCGAACACTTTTTGATCCAAAAGTGTGCCGTACATGGTTGACGAATAATACCCAGGTACTAGTCTATCACACAGTGCTGAGAGCAGGAAAAACGCTTGGGTTTCCGACATGTAGATGAGGAGGGCGGCTACCACGATGTTCATGGCTTGGCAATAGCCAACATCAGGGTTGATCCAACTGTATGCAGTCAGAACGCGACGGAGCCGATTGATGCCCTCTTCGCTTTGGAACCCGGGGTATTCGGGAAGGCTGCGATTCAAGTCCTTTTCTATTTCATCAATAGCTAGAGACTCCTGACCCGAGAATTTGTCAAGAGTATCGGTATACAGTGTGGGGGTTTCAAGTCGGAGATATAACGACCCGGAGGTTAATTCCCACATCTCGCCTCTTAAACGGTTGGGAAGACCAACTCTTATCAATTTGTGGAAAGTAGGTTGACGGATTAGCGTTGCATTGCGGCCATTATCACGTAAATACTCGGCCCATAACCTCATCTTTGCACGGTCTCTGAGTTTCTTTGGGTCGCCCGGGTACTTGAAGATCACACCGAGGCCAGCGTCAGGAGACGCAGCGTTCTTCTTTTCTTCGGGCCGTAGCAGATATTCCGAGTAGCACTCGCCTATGACCCTTTTTAGCTTGCCGACGCTGCCAACTGCTCCTCGTAGACCTTTTTTGAGGCCATCGCAAAATCTCTCGCAGGCCTGACGGCTTCCCGCAAGCTGTATTGTGATTCTTTGTTCCCGGAAGTCCTTCCGATCTCTCAAAGCCTCCTTATCCTTGGCTTGCTCTTGGCTAATCCCATTCCAGGTAGTGATGGCGAGGGAGAACTAAGCGGCACGATGGGTTAGCTAGACCAAGTCACAGCGGGAGCATGGCGTGTGCTCACCTGAAAGTTCTGGCTGTTCAAGCGCTCGACACGTCGTATAGCGCAAAGAGGAAAGGTGAAGCCATTGCCGCTCGGGCCAGCACCATGGGTCTGACCGGTGAAGGCGGAGGAGGTAGAGGTGCTGGCGGTGTGGGCAAAGCTCGTCGGGGTGGTGGAGAAGCAGAGATAGGACTCGGAGAGATGCAGCCTTCCTGCATAATGCCAACCTCGGTCGTGGTCCTTCCCACCGTGGGTGACGTTCGACGGAGGGATGGTGAGCTCGGCGGGGATCTCAAAGAGCGGCGTCTGGGAGCCTGGGAGACGGAACTGGCCCTGGAAGAGGGAGGCCTTGGAGGGGTTCCGGTCCGAGTTAGTCAGGTTCAAGCCCTGCATGGGATCAATCAGCTGCTGGGCAGCCGATTGAGCCTTCTGGACAAAGTTGGAGATGTTGAACATGATGGCCGCGGCCCGGTGCACTCGAGCCCGTCGTCGACAATATGGGGCGAAGGACTAATTCATAGCGGAGGGGCGTCGTGAGTAGGTGCACGGTAACGAGCCCGCTGGTCGATAATGAGCGGAGCGATAAAGTGTGGGATGGAGGAGTGCATGTGCCGGGCGTTGTCTGGATCGGATGCGTGTTCGGTTGGTGGTTGGTGATGCGCGGTCGGGGGGTTGTGTCAGACGTGACCCGAGACGGAGATGGATGGGATGGTCTTGTCTGGTTGTCGTGGGGTTCGATTGTTCTCGGCGCAGGCAGGCAGGCAGGGAAGGGTGCATCTCAGATTTGCACAACACCAAGAAGCCGCAGTGATGTTAATGGCAGGGATAACTCTGCCTAGGTAGGTAGGCTATAGTGGGTATAACGGCACTCTTGGTAGGTACAAGCTGAGCTATAGCTACGTCCAGGCTACTACTGTACATACCTACATAGGTACCCTGCATGACTACCTGTAGGTAGCTGCAACATTCTCCCCTGAGTATGCCAACTCAGCCCCAGGCAGGACATGATACCTAGGTACTTGCTAGATATGTAGGTAGTCAGCTGTCTGGAATGTGGCTGGGGTTAGTTGTCATTGAGTCTTATTTACAGTGTTTCTTCACCATACTGTAACACATCCTTACCTACCTACACTAACATCTACTTTGAGACAGTTTAAACACCGGGACGGGAGTCCCAAATCGGATGAGCTTCATAGTATAGGTAGGTAGGTTGTAGATGTGGAGCATGAGTGAAGGCCCCACACCAGGGGTTACAGTTATGAGATATCATCCGTGCAGGTGAATAGCTGCCCTTTACGAGCCTACCTACGGTTAGGAAAGGATGAGACAATATCTCCAGGGCTTTGTTACTTAAGTAGGACAACAACTCCCTACGGTGGGATAGCTGTGGTGCATGTATGCTAATAAAGGTGTCTATAAAACAAGGAATTACACATGCTCTCTCACATATGTCATAAAATCCACCAGAGAACATAGCCAACTAACCTTAGAGCAATTATAATGAATTACCGAACAAAACTTGTGACGATTTATTCTATTAGTAGTGAGACTTGGTGTTATCTACCTGCCTAGGTCCAGAGACAGGTGCAGATAAAGGCTGTAAGCAGTACTAATACTCGGCTAAGTGTGAATTAAATTATATCTGCCACCTATGCTGTTAGGCCCTGATAGAGTGAAATGTTGGGTAGACTCTAGTAATTTAATTCTTATATACTGAAGGCAATAACAGACAGAATAAGGGCCGCCACTAAGACAAAAATCCAGGGTATGCGATCAATTAGACTCAAAAGCCCAGCAAGAATGCGCGAGAGCCTTGCGAGTAGGTTCGCGCTTCTCTTAGCGCAGGCAAGCGTGCAAGGTAGTCATTGACTGTTGGGCTAAATGGCTAAAGTTGGATGGCGTCAGGCGCAACCTTGAATAATATGTAGATAGTGCAGCATGTTGTTGACGGTGGTAAGATACGCCCATGCACACACACACACACACATACATATATATATATAACAGGGCTAGGTACCCAGAGTTGGCGTGAGTGAGGCCCCAAAGAGGTACTGAATGAAAACGGACAAGGGCAGAGCATGTGTTCCAAATGGCGGTTGCACAAGGGTAGGTGCTCTGGACAAATACCCCGAATTGTATCCTCACCCTTGTGTGATAGGACAACGCAACAAAATAGATGAGGTTTAGTAGTTGTTGCACAACAACGATGGTCAATACAACTTACCTTGATAACACAAGGAATTCCACTACTCATGTATGTAATTATTGGTACTATGCGATGCTACCTCGACGTGACAGGTAGGTACAATGGGCATGTATATAGCATAGGTACTACATACTTCATTACAACAGTGTCAGGAAATGAAGCCCTCTTAGTGTATGGACTTTCACACCTAAGATTAGCGATTCCCGTTGCAGAAGTCAGGTACGTAGGTACCTTGTAGTTTCTTTTGTAACTTGCAAAAATTGAGATGAACAAGACCCCTTAGGTCCCTCAGGTATGTAGGTTGGAACTGCGGTTTACTGTACAGCACTTCTGTAGTAGTAGTATACAGTGGGTTCCAAGCTCAACCCACATGACGTTCCCACGTTTTTACCACGAGAGATTTCCAGGTTAAGATGACAACAATTCGTACTGTACTACTGGTACAGCATAATGGGGCCCCACGCCGCCCCCACCTTCTCCAGTTTCCGGCTCCCAGGTCAGCATTTCCCATATGTAGGTCACAGTACGTCATCGTATAGACATACCTACCTGTAAGTACCTAATCTAGAGCCTGGAATCCATGGCCATTTCATCTGCCAAATCTTGGAATTGATTACAATGATTGAAGCCTCTACCTACGTGCAACTTATGATATATCATATCTTATTCCAAGATCAGCCTTTGAAATTAATATTGGCTACCAGGCATGACATCCGAGGCTGGTATCTATGAGGGTTGCATCACCGCGTAAGTCTTACACCACACTATCACGATTCTTGCTGGCGCTTCGCTACTACAGTGCAGTAGCGGGTGCTCGGCATAACCCTGCATCTCAAATACCCATATGTATATGTATGTGCCATGGCTTACATAGTATTCGGAAATTGACTCCGGAACGTCCAATTGCCCGCCGCCAGCCGCTTAGCTTCCACTGTTGTCACGCTGTGCCAGTGACCACCTGGTGACTGTACACTACCTACCTAGGTAGTTACTATGTAAATAAATAGCCTTAGGTACGTAAGTAGTGCGCTTGCGCTACAGTACTGTAGACTGACTATAGTAGCGCAAAGTCATCTTGGGTGGGCTCGATTGCTTGCATGTGGATCTGACACACCCTTGACACCCTAACATCCTCGCTGATCAGCCTCCTCTTATTATTAGCTACATGCCTGCTCCGTGCTCCTTATTACCAAGCCTACCTACGGCAACTGATCATCGATGCATTGCCATTGCGCCTCTCCCCGGCCTCCCAATGCTGACCCTTCAACAGCATAGGGTCAATCCGAGTCGACTACACAGCTACGAGCCATCGTTTGACGATTATGGCCGCCACAGTGGCCTCTAATCCAGGCCCAGTGCCAGGAGTAGCGCAAGACCCCAACTCGGCCCCCATCGCCGCCGCGACAGATGCTGCTGGCGGGGTTTCGCAGCAAGATGCTCACGGTAGCGAGGATGCGGGGCTTAAGGTGCCACCGCAACATCAGCGAGTGAAATTGAGCGACTTTGCTCTCGTCCGAACTCTCGGTACTGGTATGTTTCCTATTTCAGTTACACCCCTTCTCGTGTTCCTTTTCTTCTGGCATCATATGTAGACTAGACGCGCCTTGCGCGCGCTGGCGCTTGTCTTGGTGTTTGTATTCGCGAGACGAAAACCCACAGTCACTAACACGGAGCCCTTCGTGGCGCCTATTAGGAACTTTTGCTCGCGTCTGTCTTGTCCGTCCAGCTGTCGGGAGTGATGACGACAAAGAGCAAGTTTTTGCACTCAAGATCCTGCGAAAGACCGAGGTGATCAAACTTAAGCAAATCGATCACGTCAGAGACGAGCGCCGGATCCTTAGCGATGTCGCCGGCCACCCCTTCATCACGAGGCTAATCACTACCTTTTCCGACTACGATTCCCTCTATATGCTCCTCGACTATATACCCGGTGGTGAATTATTCAGTTATCTTAGGAGGCACCGCCGGTTTCCAGAAGAGTGGGCGCAGTTCTACGCGGCTGAGATTGTTTTAGTCCTCGAGTTTTTACATGAACACCAAGGCGGCGTGGCATACAGAGACCTCAAGCCCGAAAATCTACTGCTTGATGGGCAAGGTCATGTCAAGCTTGTGGACTTTGGTTTCGCCAAGAGGTTGGGAAGTAAAGGCGACAGACCAGTCGAAACCTACACTCTTTGCGGAACCCCTGAGTATCTCGCGCCCGAGGTGATCCAAAATAAAGGCCATACCACAGCAGTTGACTGGTGGGCCTTGGGGATTCTAATAGTGCGTAATTTCTAGGCCTTCATGTGACTGAAGGTCCCTATTTCATATGAAAAAGCCTTCCACATTCACACAATGGCTGCAGTCCGCTCCTAAAGCGGCGTTAGCTGACCCCGAGTGTTGTAGTACGAGTTTGTTACCGGATACCCCCCGTTCTGGCACCAGAACCCGATCGAAATCTATAAGCAGTACGTCCCCCTGATACCCTTTTCCACCAGTTCCCTTGTCAACATCATCTAGGATCATTGAGAAGCCAGTCCTTTTCCCTCAAGAGCCACCCATCTCTCCAAATGCGCAGCATATCATCCGGTCGTTCTGCACGGTGGATCGCTCCAGACGGCTAGGAAATATTAGTGGTGGCTCACAGCAGGTGAAATCTCATCCATTCTTCCACGGCATCGACTGGGAAGCTCTTTACCGCCGCCAGATTCGCCCGCCCATTCAGCCTAACGTACGGCATCCTGCTGACGCGCAGTGCTTTGATGTATATCCGGAGGATGACGGAAAGAGGGATCCATATACCGAGTCAATGGTCAGTCAGTTCGACCATTTGTTTGATAGCTTTTAAAATTCCGTGGAGAGACGGATTTGCGCATGGTTCAACTGCCAAAGTTCATGAGAGCCGAGGGACAGTCAAAGCTTCTCGCGACATACTACGGTGAGCCAAAGGGTGGGCTCTTTGATGATAACGTTCTCACTTCAACACCGTACACAGCGGCCGGGGGTTGGTTTGGAGACATGGTAAGCGTGATACCCCCTTTCTTAGCCTCTCGCATCATAATCTAAGAGAGAATAGTATCGGTTCATTCCTGCATGAGCTTAGCGCTGTATTTTATAGGTACCTAGCCAGTTTAGCGAGTTGGATTATAACAGCCACCCATAATGGGTATTGCTAATTCTACTTATGGCCAATGGAGGTAATCTCGAACCCGGGTCATGTCTAATGTATAAAGATGTCACCCATTAGCTATGTTGTAGTTGGGTATCTTGTTGAATGCAGTCGTGGTGACTTGTGCCAATGGCGATTTCGTACAACAAGAGTAATAGACTTGGCCCCGAATTATACCCAGCAAACCAGAAACTCAAATGGCCGAGATCTTAGAGTAGTAGCACAGGACTTCTACATCAACCATCTAGAGATCCAGCGGGATTCTCAGATTTACAAGAAACTACGCCAGTTAGTACAGGCTACAACTACTATGGCTCCGGGGTTATGTCCGTCTCAGATGGTATCTCGGTGGTTGGTGATTAACCTTACCTCTTCAACATAAGTCCAAATATATTGATCATAGAAGCAGAACTTTTCTGAAGCAGTTCTGTATTTTGTTCCACCAGATATCGTAATGTCCTTCAAGGGGCCAATAGCCGATAACATGGAGGAAATCATCATGAACAACAGCCACATGTCTCACGCAATCTTTTACTGTAGACGCAGTGGCGCTTGCCATACGCCATCACCATACCACCCATGCATCCCTTTCATTTGACGGACACAAGCCCGAAGGTCCCGAAGCAGTACTCAGATCTGTTTACCGACAAAACAACATAATATATTGTCCACGGGCTTGTGGTTTAGTGGTATAATACTCCCTTAGCATGGGAGTGGTCCGGGGTTCGATTCCCCGCGAGTCCAACATCGGAGGTTCAATTCCTCCTATATCAACTAGATTTTTTCTCGATCTTTATGATCGGGATACCTTTTGTGTTGTGGTTTCGCGAGCGTAGCAACAGCCCTAAGAGGGCATTCCTACTTTAGACTAGCGGATGTTGACTAAACTAGCAAGTCCGCTTGTTTTAACCTGTTTAAGACAAATTCTATAGCACTGCTTATTTTATACTAGTCATTATGCTACTTATATTTATTCGGTGCAAGATGGAAATTCCAACCAGACATATCAAGTTCAAACACCTCTTTAAATCATAGCCGTTTCCTTGAGGAGGAGAATTTCCATTTCCAACATAGGAGCTTAATAAACATTTGTCTACTAACCTCTTCTTTGAAAATATCCCCAACAGCAACTGTCATGCCCGCTGTTGCCTACAACGGCCAGCGAACGACCGGCTTCTTGAGAGGTTGAATATGCTATACCGTTTAGACTTGAAGTACTTAATCGTGCTAGAACCTACCTACAACTAAGCCTCAACATCATCACACACCCAAGGTAGTAGAGTAGAACCCTTATCCAACGAATCTAGGTCCGCTCCACCACCCATCTATCGTACTCGGTATATGGTGTATTAGAGAATTGCTGCTTTACAACTTGTACTTTAACCACATGTAGTGAGTGCCCTTGTGCTTACCGAATGTGAAACGCGTATTCTCTTAATGCAAGGCCGACATCTAGTGTAGGGCTATAGGATAACTACCTAGTAACTACGTTACAAGTAAAGTTGCTAGTTCTAAGTAGAGGCATCTTTATAAGAGGACTTCGATGACTTGTTCACACCCTCGTTGCTTAGGTAATCAAAGCAGCCCTTGAGGCACTTGGTCTGGTGGTCTAGTGGTATGATTCTCGCTTAGGGTTCACCTTATGCTTAAATATGCGAGAGGTCCCGGGTTCAATCCCCGGCCAGACCCGTTATTTCCTTATTTTTGCTCTTTTTTTTGTCTATATTTACTTATTTTCTCCTTGCCTAGCTTGTTAGCTTGTGACATAGATGAAAAATAAGAGCAAACCGCTAATTTAGTGAAGTCTTAGTTGGTTATTATAAGTGCATCTGTTTTATCTACCTATTATCTATACTTACTTAGTATACCTTTTGTTAATGCTATTTGCGCCAAGGAATGAGCTCTATTTATGCCTTGGGCATGCTAATGCTATCTATGTAGATGCAAATGATTTGTTGCAAAAGACAGACAAGACAGCCTTGCTAGGTGCTGCAAAGGACTCGGCAATACAGATCCGTAAGTGCCGGCTAGCTACTGTAAGTAGCTAGACGAAGAGACAGCCACATCATGGTCGCACCATACTATAAGTCCCTTTCATGCTAGCCCGGTAGTTGATGTACTGTACTTTTTGAAACGGCAAGGGGACGAAACATGCCCATCTAGTATAGTATACCGATGGCCGAAGATTCCGTGAAGATACTGCAGGCTCTCAGCTTAGCTAAATAGCAGCCAATCATATTGTCTGCCACTCTCAGTGATTAAGACCGTATTGTTGTACCTGCACTAGCGTGGTTCAATTTATATCTACGCTAACTAAATTCTGGCAACGATTTCCGCTAACTGTTACATACTGTTAGTCAAACAGAGATCGCCTATTGGATAACTAAAGTGAGTTGGATTTGATGATCTTCAGACGTGCTCCCTGGTAATGCGCCGCCTCTTCCTTCCATGCATGCTGGCATAAGTACACCAAATCCTTTCCACGCCCGTATCTCAGTCGTATTCGCGGCTGTACAGCACCCTTTCCCCCTTGGGCTGATGGGTTAAATTTGCACACGCTTGGCAACGTGACGTATGGCACAGCACGTTCAGTTACTGTGTTCTTACGGCGACAGTTTCGTCTTACTCTTTCCCCTCCAGGATCAATGAAGTTGGCTCTAAAGGCTTTCCGCTAGACTTCCACATGCCTTGGGTTTTGCCCCGCGGCCTTGCAGCGCTTTTATCTCTATCGGCTGGTCTTCTCACATTCCCCGATGGCAGATAAGGACAAAGACACAGATAGTTGGTGGTCCTATCACCAAGGAAGGTGGAATGCGACCAAGCTCATCTTCCGATGCGTCAGTTTTGCTTTGAGCATCATCGTGATCGGCCTGTCTGTGAACAATGGTGTTCGCGTCAGAAATTGGTCCGGGTGGAGAGACTATCTCCGGGTCGACTGGTGGTTTACCCTCCCCGTTGTATGTCGCCTGACCTGAATACTTCTCTGCTCTACTGCCCAAGCTCACCGTCTACCTCTTAGACGCTACTCAGCATCGTCACCGACTGCACCGAATTGACGTGCAGCGTTCTCCGAAAACGGAATCCCGGCATCCCGCCTGGGTGGCACATCGGTGTCGAGCTGGTTCTATTAGGTGGAAATCTTGTCGCCCTCATCTTCATAGCAACCCTAATCCCACCCGCAGAGGGATATGCCTACGCTCCCTGGGCTCCCTTATCTCTTCGACCGTTCCAGATAGCGTTGGTGGTCTTTCTGGGACTCTTCGCGTGAGTGGTGGCGATGCCTGACAATATTGCGATACTAATACACGGCCTAGTGTTGTCCGATTCATCCTTTTTGTGATCGCTTGTATAGACACACATAGATATCACACAGCTGCTCAAGTTGAATTGATAGTACAAGCGCTACGCCGACGAAACTTCGACGACCCTACAACAGCCGCCATAATACACAATCTAACCTATCCTACAAACTACACCGACCATCGACAACCTGCCCTCCATGAATACCCCCATATGACGCGACCTACACAAGACTTCAGTGATGAGTCTATGCTTTATCGCGAATTGCCCGACAACCAGAAATTTCTGGTATCCGAACTACCCCCTACATTATATAAAACAACTTAATATCTTAATGAGCAATCCTAACTGGTCCAGGTCATCGAATTTTAGGCTCATCCAAACGTTTTGCTTGAATTTTGACTGAAACCAGTCTCGCTCGCATCCATTTGACCGTCTACAGATAGTCAATCGGAGCTGACCTCAACGGCCAACGTATAATTCAAGATACTCTACAACAAGAGCAACTCTATCCCATATCTCACCCCAGTCGTTACGGAAGCAGTCCTTAGCAAGTTACAAACAGTCACGAACAACCCTCAGTATCGTCAATCTGGTTGAATTGTATTCCAGACCACACTCGCTTCTACCTTAAATATTCACTGATGGGCGACCAGTGCAATATATTCTCACAGTCTTACTCCTTCTAATATAGTAATCGAGTACCTCAGAATCATATCTGAGCCCGAGTTCTTTCACACATGAGGAAGGCTACGAATAGAAGGACATCTGCTGCCAAAGCTACTATGGCTGTAGCTTCTGCCACTCGCCCTTGTTTTTTTCATTCGCAGTTTTAGCCCAACCAAGGCAAATTGTGCACAATGAATGGAAAGGATGGAGTAACAGACATTGGTTTAAGGAACCTACTCTTCAAGCTGGTACTCGTCTGAGTGCTGACTTGATCCCCCGTTCCCGAGCTAGCCGGAAACTCAAGGATGGTCAGAAAGCCAGGTACTTCCCCTACTTGAGGGTTAATTTGAAGCCATATTAATAACTGCTAGATGGCTTGGGCAACCTCAGCCGGACACATTAATCTAATAATGTTGGTAAATACAATACCACAAGACATCACTCTTTTGAGCATGGCCCCGTTTCAGACAACGTGAAAGAGTGCAAGATAGGATTGAGCTGTACAACCTTCAGGTTTTTATCTCGACGACAATATTTGATACTGTGCATTCATTACATACGTTGCTGGAAAGGAGTAATGTGGTCTCATGAAACAGGTGATGGATGGGATATCAAGTCCGCGCGAAATTTTCCAACAGAAGGAATACAGGAGGGCCTTGTGCCTAGCAGACAGACCAGAGTATGCAGATCAAGCCCAGGGCGCTCGCCTATCCTAGGTTCACAAAGGCGAGGTTCAAGGATAATTGACAGGCATGTGCCCAATGATCGGCTACTACACGTGACAATCAGCAATTAAGCATCCAGTCGCTTGCTTTGCAAGAGTACCCGTTTTCTAGTCAATGCCAGTTGTAGGATTGGAAGCGCGTCTAACATAGAACATACTAACTCGAGCCCGGGATTTAATGCCGGTAAGCAAGAGGGTCGATGACCTATCAACAGGTTGTTTTTCATCTTGTAAGAAAATCGTAAACAATAAATAAATCTTTCTTATTCATATTTACTGCTACTCCCAGACAAGTTTCTGTTCTTTTACCTAGTAGCCCATGACTGTTCACCAACATCATTTAAAGGCAAATTAGCAAGATCAAGGGACTACGCGTTCAATCAAAGTCCCAATAACCCCGAGTGCATGCATCCCAATTGATAATGAAATATGCATTAATCCCACGTGTTTTTTTTGTTTTTTTTTTCCACCAACGTAGCAGCCTTGGATCGTGAACTTCCCAGGCGAAGGGCTACAAGCATACGCGATATCTACTTCAGCGACCACGACCGGGGCAGTCTAGAGATAGTGGGAAATCACTCTTGTCCATCGGCATGACTCTCGCGCTATAGAAATTGTTCTGGAAAATATCAAACGGAATGGGCGCTGGTAGAGATAGACTGGTAATCTGTACCAGACAACTTAACAAGGGAGTCAATTACCGATAGGATACCTAGTTGTCAACGTGTCACGATTCAGACGATCATCCCGAGAAATCAGGATATTGATGTCAAAGAAAATCATTGATTCGTTATCCCGTGAGTCATAAACTAGTCCCTAATTGCACGCATTGTTGGAATGCGCACACATTGTCTGACAGGGTTCACCATGTCTTCACCTTTTTTTTTTACCTTCCACGAGTTCTTTCTCTTCGACGCCCATCCAGCCAGCTATTGATAGTAACGTGAACTTGAGCCTCACCATTAACCTGAGCCCCAGCATGAACATGGGCTTCAACGTGAACCTGAACTGATACACTCCCGATTACTCATAAATCCAGTCTCCTCGGCTATGGCCGCGAGAGAGACCAATAATCAAGTCGTCGGTAAACTCCTCAATCGAGTCGCGTTCGTCGCAGAACCACGGGCCCCAGCAGAGATCGCCGTTAACGGTCATGAGGTTCTTGTAAAGAAGCTCGTAGCCGAAGTCGATAATGAACTCGCGAGACTCTTGGCAGACTTGACTGTAATACTCAGAGTTAGTACTTATTATTTCGAACGAGGCCCCCAAGTGCTCCGAATATGAATACCCAGCGAAGGCATAAGTCTTGCTGAAATAGGAGGCAGCAGTTCTCGTTCCTTTGGTAGTAACTAGAGCAGTCAGGAAGTACTTACGCGAGAGGGAAGTCCACGAATTTTCCCGCGTTGAGGATCTCGGGGGCGTAGCAGCAGGTCGGAAAACCCCACTGGTCGATTCCCTTCTTGTTGTACTTCTTGTAATCGTTGTAGTCATAGTCATCCTCATCGTTGCCCTCATCGTCATCTTCGTCATCGGTCTCTTCGTTAGGAACGATACGAAGGACACGTCCCTCGGGCAAGGCGTATTCCCAGATGATGAGACGGAGCTCAGCCGGGAGAAGCAAGAATTTAGGGAAGTGGGTCGCACCCTTCTCGTCTTCGCCGTTCTTCTTCACTTGGTTGCCTTTCTTAACGAGGCCATCTTCCTTGACTTGGCCCTTGTTGTTGGCAGTCAACTCATCTTTGACTTGATCCTCTTTCTTCGAGGCACTCTCTCCCTTGACCTGGTTGTTTTTTGCCTGGTCTGCCATGGTTTCTACAGAGACTCTGACTAGCTCAGTGGTTGGTTATGTGGATGGTTGAAAGGGTGAAGCTGTGTGCTTGGATGCTTTGTGGTGGGGAGGTGATCACGTTAGAGTGAAGAGATGTACTGGGGTATGGGAATTAACCGTGAGGTATCTTAAAACGCTTTGTTAGAGTGCCCTCGCAGAAAAATATATGAGATCTGGTGTCTTACCCTCCAATATGTGCACAGTGGGACTACCAATAGACTGGGTGGTTGTTCAGTACTGGGGAGGTGTGGGATGATGGTGTGAAGGGAGAGGTGGGAGGAGAGAGAGAAACAAAGATGTGCGAGGTTATCTTGAAGTAGATATATATCCATTTTGTGCCCAAGGAACTTACGCTAGCGCTCTTCACGCGTCTTCCAACGCGCTCGCGTCCGGTACATGCCTGTATGTAGGCATCAAAGGTATATATGTACCGGTAGGTATTCTTCTTGCAGAAATATCTAAGATGTTTATAAGGAGTGTAGTTGAGTGTTAGACGGATTCAAAGTGCAGGCATGTAAGAAATCCAGAAGTTCGCCGACCTGACTTCTATCTCGGGCTTCTTTTCAACCCTGAAGTGTATGTATAGAGATATCGCGCACAGGGACCATTCTACGCAACGCAATATCAACATGAACCAATAAATTCTGTAGCTGCAGCTTTTAAGAATAAAAATAAAACTTACTGTCCAGTAAAGATATCAACCATTGTGCCTTGCTAAATAAGTAACTGCGGTCAAATAAATTCTTATCTCCATGTGTGGCCATTAATATGGCTCTGCTTTAACAAGCATCACTAATTATCACTCTTCAGCTTTTCTACAACTTAAACAACTCAATGCTTACCTGGTTAGTAGGTACTTTCCCTCTCTTTGAGAAATACCTGTGCCTGCCGTGGATTCTATTCTGGCTCTTTTGTACTGAAGGTTCTTCTTGGCCCTAAGAGACAAACATCTATCAAAACACTGGTTAGGTAGGTGGCAAGTTGCATATATGCACATATATTTCTCCATATGGGAGGTGTACCAAAGTACCGACCTCCCTTTAGTTGATATTGTTTTCGCAAAACTGCAGGAAAGAGCGAGCTCTACAGCCAGTACATCCTACAACTTGTTACCTACCTACAGGTCCTGCCTACATGTACATCACCGCCATCCCAACCTGTTTGTTTCTCCAACACCCAAATTACCTTCTCCTCCATAAAGTCTGCACAATAATATGCCGAAGTCAGCTTGAACAAATTCCTTTGTTCGAACACTATATGTTTCAAGAATCAGCTGAATGAATCGCATTTTCGAATACCTTTGGAACCCCAAAATAGGAGGTAAATGTTTTGAGTACAGATCTAACACCGCCGCAAGCACTCAATACCCAACTACAACCACGCTTCATCAAGTCCTTGGCAATAAAGAAGTTCTTGTTCTAGGGATGGATGACAACAATTCGAGCATAGTCACAATGACTAAAGAGGACGGCCCCAGTATGAACCATGCGTCTGAGTTATGCCCTGGTCGAAATAACGTTCTGGATGTTATTGGAAGGTTGTATCCACTTGGGCTTGCCTGTCATCTAGACATGCCGTCAATAATTGTGTGCGGCGACCGCTCGATTGGAAAGAGCGCCATTTTGAGTGCTATTACTGGTATTCCATGTCCTATGAACGAGTCACAATGCTCTCCATTGGTCTTCGAGTTGGCTCTACGTCGCAACGAGACCGTCAGTATGTCTGCCGAGATTCTTCCTGGATCTTGCAGATCAGGAGCAGAGCGACGAGCGCTGAGGGCCTTCTGTCAGTACGCAAATGATCTTGATATCGGAAGCACACTTAAAGAGGCCGAGGAGGTCATTCGTCTACATATGACCGGTAGACTCTTCTGCGGCGATATTCTTCGCATTGAGGTAGCAGGCCCTGCACAACCTCATCTTACCCTGATCGATATGCCCGGATTATTCCCAACAGAGAGCGATGACCAATTCGAACAAGATGCGAAGTGTGTCGAGGACACGATGCTTGAATACAGTGAGTAGTTCTTAGAAACTATTTTCTTCTTGTTTTGGCAATTTTTACAGTACAAATCTCCTTTCAGAGCCAAGACAGTATCTGAAAGCTTCTGAAGCCCCGATAAACCGCGCTTAAAATGGCGACAACTGACTCCAAGTCTTGTAGTGAAGTGTCAGAAGGCTACTATTATCGCAGTGGTGTCGGCAGAGAAAGATTTTGCACTCCAAAGAGTAATTGCCAATGCCCGAACCTTTGATCCTCAGGGCGCCAGAACGCTGGGGGTCATTATCAAACCTGGCACACCGGATGTGGGCTCAGATAATGAGCGGTTTTATGCAGAGCTGGCTCAAAACAACTACGTTTACCTCCAGCTCGGTTGGCTCGTATTGTGTAGCAGATTCCATGGCACGGTTGCTTCGCATGGGTGGGTTGAAGCGGATTTCATAACAAGAGGTGTCTGGCGAAGCCTCGATCCGTCTCGTTACGGCATAAAGGCTTTACGAACATGTGTTGACGGCATACTCTACGACGAGATAGTGGACAAGCTGCCAGTGATTCTCAAGGAGGCGGAAGCTGTTAGGAAAGACTATGAGCAGCGACTTCTGCAATTAGGACCCTCTAGAGACACGGTTGAACAGAAAAGACAATTCCTCATCCGTGTCAGCACAACCTTTTCCAGTCTACTCAAGGCGGCAGTCGACGGCTCGTATACCGGTGCATTTTTCTCGTTGTCGGAAGCAAGTGGCTACTCACGACGATTGAGAACCGTTATACGAAATGCTCTGTCCGATTTTGCTGTGAGGATGCGTGAAGAGGGCCAGGCCCAGATCATTCAGGATATTGAGCCCGCTAGCGCAGACGACCCCCGTCGAATCTCACGAGCCCAGCACATGGATGAAGTGAAGGCGCTGATGGGACAATATGGCGGCTACGAGCTTCCAGGAACCTATAACCCGCTTATTGTTTCAGACATCTTTCGCAAGCAATGCAGACCTTGGGGAGATATCATCGGCAAGGTACGACGTACCGTGATGGATTCTGTTGAAACCGTGGTCAACGAAGCTCTCCATTATGTTACGGATGATGTTACGGCGGCTGGAATTTCTCGCGTTATCATTGGCCCTTACTTACAAGAGCTAGGGGAGGCTCTGCGGAGTAAGGTCGATGAACTTCTTGAGCCACATCTATTGGGCCATCCGATAACATATAATAGCCTGCTCACGGAAACTGTTCGCGAAGCTCAGAATGCCCGGAACTGGGACAATATGGAGATGCATCTGAAAACTTTCTTTGGGGATCTTCTGGATGAGTCGAACAGGGGAATCATGTTTGATATGAATGCCTTACTCGACTCCCTGGTTACGGAAAGGGAGCTAGATTTGGATGCATATCCATACACTTTGGCTATTGATACAGCAGATGCATATTACAAGGTCAGTGGCATCTTTGATCGTTAGTATGAGAAGTACTAACACGGACTAGATCGCCCTCGAGAAGATCATTGACGACGTGAGCGTATTAGCGATCGAGAGATGCCTAATTCAGAAGCTGCCCAACCTTCTCGCTGCTGAGATTATCTGCCACCTCACGAACAGCGAGGTTCACTCTATCGCCTCTGAGAGCGATGCCACCTTAACCGAACGAGCGCTGATTACAGAGAAGCTCACCATGTTCAAGGAAGGTCTGACAGAACTGGGGAGATTCAAGAAGCAACTTGCCTTATTCAAATCTCTTGATGTTAGTATGCTGGCTACTCATTCGGAAGGTTGTTCTAACTGTCTCTATAGGAAATACCAAGCAAGAATTTCACTGAAAGCACTAGTCTTAAACACCTGACTCCAACCTCTGATAGAATGAAGTCAAGCGATGGTGCCGAGAAGCTGAAGGAAGCTGATCCCTGGGGCGTTGACGACGAGTTTTGGGAGAGCATTGGCTATCCTTTTAAAGGAAAGAAGCCCACACCAAAGAAGAAGGGAAAACAACCCATCTTCAAGAAGGAAGAGGACGTTGTTTGTGAGGATGGCAAGTAGATGGGAGGGTATCAAGGCCAAGATCGCTTCTTCAACATGTAAAATGCGATTAGGTGGGGTGTGGTAATGGTCTGTTGAAAAAGATGTGGATCTATTTCTGGCAAGGGCTCCCGATGGCGTGTTGGACATGTGGTAAGTCCTCACTGTTGAAAAAGATGGCGAACGAGAAGACCCCGGTTTCCATGTTCGCACGAGACATGTGTTGTTATTCGCGTTGTTGCTATCACTAAGCTACGCTACGCTCTATGAGATTGACTGATGTCTGCTCATGAGCATATTATCTGCACTAGGTAGATAAGTAGATAGCACCTCGACAACGAGGGTTAAGATAATGAAACGCGGTTAGACTCGTGGCTAAAAAGGTGCAGATGATCAACGTCAGAGCACACGTGCCGAACAGCCGTGAAAGGGTGACATTCCTGAGGCTGAAACTCACACTAAAATGACTAACTGGAACCGCTGACGACGCGCCGCCGAGGGCATTAGTGGTCGGTGCTAAGCCGTAACGGGGCATGACTGGGGGGTAGCTGTGCCGAGTTGTGGGGGATTATACCTACCTATCTGGGTAGTGTACTGATCAGGGGACCTAACACTGATGCTAGCTCGCGCTAGATAGCTGCACTGCCAGTGCTGTAGCTCTGGCCAGACCACCTGCAGGCACTCACTCTGTACAGCACAGTACATACCGTTACCACTCTTCGTCTCCGCATGCATCTCTCCACCACAGTCGACGGTCGACGGCGGGCGAGCATCATCATGATCCACTTCTCCCCTTCCTCCATTTCGAATCACACCACCTAACGTTAGACGCTTTCATTTTCCTAGAGACTCTGGTCTATGATTCAGTTCAACCCTCAACCCCAACTTCCATACGCGTCCCTTTAGTCGGTCTTCGGTCTTCTTTTCGTTCGGTTTTTGTTGACTTTATTTCGCTCTCGCGCATTTGTCTGAGCAGGGCGGGACACCTCGAACCCACACCCCTCGACCAGGCTCTACCGCCGGCATCGTCGTCTCCTCCGCATTCTTTGCCGCCTTGTCGCCTTTGCGCCCTCTCTCCTCTTCCGCAGTTTCGCCAAAAGCAGCGTCGACAATCGCCCTTGCGGATGAACGTCACTACAGGTCTAAGGCTGAACTGCCAGCTTCGCCGGTACTGCTTGTAAACCTCGCAGCTAGCCGTAGCCGTTCACTGGCCCCGCCTGCCTTTCTCTAGCTTGTGGCTGCTACATCGTCTACTTACGTACCAAACATGCGGCCACCGAGGATCTTTATCCTCACCCTCTTCTCCGCCGCTTGCTTCTTCCTCCTCTGTCGCGCGATAACATCCGCTGCCCAACCTGCGCCTTCCTCGTCCTCCGCGCAGGCGACGAGCCCAAGGTCGGCCTTCCGGTCCTTCTTTTCCTTCACAACCCCTTTCACGCTATTCCCGCCAAATGCCATCATTACGATAGCCGACGACAACAGCACGTCGTTTGCTGCCCGACCAGCCGCGTTTGGGCCAGCTTTGCCAGTTAAGGGCTTGAATGGTCAGTTGTGGGTTGGGAGTGGGTTTTCCGAAGAGACTACGGCCGAGGGGGAGGGCGAGGGCGAACTAGGATGCAGCGATGTGCCCGGTTGGAACGATGGCAGCTCCATATCAGCTCTGAAGCCTTTACGCAAAGAGGTTCAGGGCAAGTCCGTGTCGACCCCCGAACCACCGCCATCTAAAAGATGGAAGCGAGGAATCACTGGAATACCTGTGGTCGATCGCGCCGCTGTTTTCGAATCCGAAACCAAGGCTAAGAAGAAGCCAGTCAATGATGGTACCGATGACTATCTCCACCAACATCTAGACAAGTCACAAAGGCTAGCAAGCGATGTATCGGGTTCTTCCAGCTCCAATCATGCTGATATACAGTCGATTCAAGAAGGTGCTGAGATTGCCGGGAAAATCGTCTTACTCAGCCGAGGAGGGTGTGGTTTTCTCGAGAAGGTGAAATGGGCCCAACGTCGAGGGGCTATCGGTTTGATCGTGGGAGACAATCAGAGGGGCGGTCCTCTGATTCAGATGTATGCCCATGGGGACACATCAAACGTTTCTATCCCATCCATTTTTACTTCGAGAACTACGGCCTATCTGCTTTCTTTGATGATGCAACCAGGAAGCTTCATCGAGGACATTATTGATGATAGTGGCAAACCTATACAAAAGGTCCAGCAGTACGACAAATCGAATAGGAACAAGCGGTCGTCTTTAACGAGTTCCTCCACCCAGAGCATAAAGCCACGGGTAGGCTCGCGTGGTGAGGGAGCAATGCAGCTCAGAGAACCCCGGCCCGAATCTTCGTCGGCAAAACCGGGGTGGTTTTCGCGATTATTTAGTAACTCTCCTCAGTCAAAGGTATCGGCAGAGCTAGGAGGTTCTACAAGGGGCAACCAACAAGATTGGGTGCTAGTTGAGGATTTCTCAGACGAAAAGGACAAGAATATGAAACATAGTCTAGATCAAGCTTCTAAGAACAAGGGAAGCGGTGGCTTAACCTCGAATACACGGCAACCCGTCGAAGATGACTTCCATATTGGTGTGGAAGACTGGCGAGATCCCGATCTGGTTGGGGTGGACAAGTCAGAAAGCACAACTTCAGACAACAGCAGAACCCCCCAGGGGCAATCAAAATCCGAGCATTCTACGGACAAACAAGAGTTCAACGCACCAGGTCGTCCGGGAAGCAACTCCAATAGCGCCGACTACGCCACGAGTCACATGCCTGCAAAAGGCAAAGACGCAATAGGACTTTCAAAGGGGAAAACAATCACTCCTGGAAGTTCTGGCCTTATGTCGAAAATTTTCGGAGACGATGGAGATGTTGAGACTGTAAATGATGATGATGAACGCAGCTCAAGTGAACCGCCTTTCATCGGCAAACCAGGAGGAGTCGGGGAGCCACCTCCCCCCTCAGAGCGCGAGGGTCTGTGGGTTATTGTTACACCTACCAGTGGAGCTAGCCCATTCTTTGATACGCTCTTAGTTTTGGTCATAAGCCCGCTGATTACACTCACCGTGGTATACGCCTTATTAATCCTGCGTGCTCGCATCCGACGTCGCAGATGGCGGGCTCCCAAATCTGTTGTGGAGCGACTACCTGTAAGGACCTACCATACCGTGGCGTCTACTCCTAGCCGCTCGCCAAGGTTGCCGTCTCCCACAAGCACATCTCCCACAACGCCTTTGCTTCAAGACCAGCATGGGCCATCTAGATCACGACCTCGTTCACGGACCACTACGGGTGTTCCATCGGCTGGTGATCTGCTTGATGTTAATGCCGCCCTGGCAATGCCAGCGCCCCCACGCCCCGAAGAGAAACGCGCTGGCCCGAGCCAATGGAAGAAGTACATGGGAAGGCAAGTTGAATGCGTTGTATGCCTCGAAGAATATGTGGATGGCGTAAGTCGAGTTATGAGTCTACCTTGTGGACACGAGTTCCATGTAGATTGCATGTAAGTCTCCTTCTCTTCCTTTTAAAAACTATAGCTCACAGACTTCATAGTACACCATGGCTTACGACTCGGCGTCGAACTTGTCCAATATGCAAGGGAGATGTTGTGCGATCTTTAGCCCGAGGTTCGCCATCTAGTCCACGTTATGACTCGTACCGAGACGACACTGATGAGGAGGAAATGTTGGTCGGTGACTCTGGCCCCTCTACCAGTAGTTCACGCCGCGATAACGACAGCACCGATTTAGAGCAGGGTCTTCCTTCACAGCATCCCATGTCGCGCCAACTGGGTTGGCTAAACATGCTCACAAGCAGTATGAGAGATCGCTTCTTCAGCTCTCAATCAGGGCGAACTCCTGGCAACAGTGAGAACCGCGATCGATAACCTAGCGCTTAATCCCCACTTTTGCATAACGTATTCATGACTGAAATGATACAATAATGGCGTTCGGTCCTTTGATAGGAATATGGGTTTTCTTTAGTCACTAGTCCAAAGCCTCATCATACAGTTGGTCATCGTAGACGAGGGGGTGTATTTTTCGTCGATGGGGGTGCCAGTAGACCCTAGTCTTCGGCATTACTCGGCCTTACTATACAGATGATAGGAGAGAACCAAGGTGATGATGGTATTGGTTTATAAGGACGTCTGCGACGTGTTGTCTTCGTTGGACTATGTAGTCGTGGGCGTTGCATGCGACACTTTGGCGCTGGAAGGCTTTTTTTTTTGTTTGCGACCAGAATTATTATACCCCCGCTTAGTGGATGGCTCGAAGGAATATATTGATATTATCATACGTTAAATATGAACCCGGTGCCTCCTTTTCAATGAATTGTTAACGATATATTTAGGCATAAGGCTGACTACTAATCTCCTAGCTGATAAGCTAGACAGGGGTCCTACGGGCACTGCCCTCACGGGCACCCCTACACCGCCTAAATCACCGCTTTTTCGTTTATATAAGAACTTTAATTTCTCGACCACTTTTATTTTAGGGAATTCCTACGGAGGCATGCGGTTTTCCTATAAAGGCATGGCTTTTACATAGGCATTCAAGTATTACCCCACCGAAAAAGCCCTAACCCTAGGAATATATATATGAGAATTTTTGTCTTTTTTCGCTCGATTTAATGGTATAAGGCCCGTCTTTATAGCCCTAATATTTATTAAGGTATTAAATATTCTAACTTGTTTATATTAATTGCATAAAACATCTCTCGTTAATTATATAAATTAAAAGATAATAAAATATAAAGCTTTATATTAGGGCTATAAAACCAAGCCCTATACCGCTAAATAGAGCAAAAAAAGACAAAAATTCTCATATATATATTATTAAGGTTAAGGCTTTCTAGGGCGTATAACTTAAAGAACAAGATATGTTTTTATAGGAAAACTACATGCCTTCGTAAGAATTCCTTTATTTTAATCTTTATTTTTTTATACTTATTATAATCCTCTTGTTTTTAGTTTTTTCGCGATGTTTGTTATTTTTAATTTGCAGCGTTAAAAAAGTACGGTTTATAATATTAAGCTTAATATAACTATTAATATAACAGTTAATAAATAAAAGACTTTAAAGTTGTTTATATAATATTGTTTAATAAATATTTTAATTAAAAAAAAAATAAATTATAACGTTTAACTTTTTTTTTTATAACTAAAAAACAAGCTAGTATATTAAACAATTAATTAAACTACTTTAAGTTTTATATTTATTTTTATTAAATTTAAAGTTATAGTTTAATATATGTTTTATAAAAATAACAACAATTATTAAATTAACATAAACTAATACACGTGTTTTTTATAAAAAAATTTAAAAGTTATATTAATAAAAACTAAAATTATTAATTATTTAAAAATTAATAAAACTATAATTATTAATATTAACTTATTTTTTAATAAATTAAATATTTTAAATATTATAAATATTTTTATTAATTATTTAATACAAACTAACAAGGGGGGTCCGTAAAACCCACTTAGTAGATAATGTAAATAAGCCTTATATAAGTTAAGCCAAGGTTGCCGCCTACAGCGACCGCCGGCTCTACCCACTTTATTTAATCTACATCACACTTTTATAAACTTAAACAGCTTTACTACCTTAGCTATCTATGCTATATATCGTTAAAAAATTAACTATAACTTAAAATAATTATAAATAAATATAAGTTTAATTAAATAAATTTAATTAATATATTATTAATTTAATTAATTATTATAAAATAATATTAATTATTTTTATATTTATTTAATTAAAAAAAAAATATATATAAAATTATAAAAATTATTATTTTTATTTTTTATAATAATAAATAAAAAAATATTATTATATTTAAAATATAATTATATAATATAAAAAATTAATTTTAAATAAATAATAATTAATTTATTATTAATAATATAAAAATAATTAATATTAAAATTTATATAAAAAAATTAATTATTAAAAATTTATTATTTTATTTAAAAAATAGTTATTTTAAATAAATTATTAAATATAAGATTTTATTAAAATATTTTAAAAATATTTATTTAAATATTAACGTTAATAAAAAATTTAAATTAAAATAAAAGTTTTTTAATTTTAATAATTATATTATAATTAAATTTTTTTAATTTAAAATAAACTTTATTTATTTAACTAGTAAAATAAAACTAAAAAAAATTAAATAAAAAAAATATTTTAAAAATAAAATATTTAAAGTTACGGTTGGGTGCCTAGTGGGACTGGTGCAGACCCCACATTAGTCATCCATCCGTACGACCCACATTACGTGACTGCCAGCCACCTGACCACTGGTCACCTGACCTGGCCCCACCCCACACACACTTACACTTAGCTATTATTATTGTTGCCGCGCCCCGCGCAGCTTTGTAGATTCCTTTCCTTCTTCATACTTAGATTTTTCGCACAATATAGCACATATTGCAGCAGCCTTGCCTTTTGTTAGTGTGTCAGGTATAACATTTAATAAATTATTTATTATTTTTCTAGTTTATTTTAATAAAAAAATAATTTTTAAAAATTATATTAAATTATATATTTAAATAATATATTAAATATATTAGTTTAATAAAAAATATAACATAAAGTATAAAAAAAATACTTTTATTAATTTTTTTAATTTAAATTATAATAATTTTTATAATAATTAATAAAATTATAATATTAATAATATAAATAAAAATTTTGTTTTATTTTTTATTTTTAATAATTTTAGTTATTTATTATTATATTATTATAATTAATATTTAAAATTATTTATAAATAAAGTTTATAAATTTATTATTAAAAATAAATATTTTATTTATTAATAATTTAAATATAAAGTATATAATTATTTTAATAAAAATAACTTTTATAATAATAAAAATTAAAAAGTATAAATTAATTATATTATTATAATTTATATAAAAAGTAAAAAAACTTTAAATAAAAAAAGAAATTTTATAAAAATTTTTATAAAAAAAAAAATAACTTTAAATAAGTTAAATTTTTATTTAAAAGAAATATTATAAAAAAATACCATTAAAAATATAAATAAAATAAATTTAATAAATTTATACTTAAAAAAAAAGTTTTTTTTATATATTTATATTTTAAATAATAATAAACTTTTATTAATTATAAATGATTTTTTTAAAAATATAAAAATAAATATATATATAAATATAAATATATTATTTATTAAAAAAATTATAAGATTATTTAAGTTTTATATTATTATTAAATTTA
>MU383943.1:0-147584 GCA_022495065.1 Xylaria telfairii
TCTTTTAAATAACTTTATTTTTATTATTTATTTTAATATTATAATTAATATTATTTTATTTTTTTATATTTTTAATTTTATTAATAATAGTCCTAGTTATTAAGGTATTTAGGTCGAGCTTAATTTATTTTAGCTTTAGATAAGTCTTAGTTCCAAGTTCCTGTTAAGCAGGATTTCCGCTTAAAAGTTTTCTAAAAATCTTTTATTAGCTTTTAACGTTAAATAGCTATATTTATTATATTAGCTTGTGTAATAAATAATAGGTTGTAAAAGTTTATTAATTAAGTTTAAAAAAAATTAAATAGCTTTTAGTAATAAAATATAGCTTTTTTCTTGTTGGATTGCTTAGTATTTTAATATTTAATTTAATTTAAATAATAGTTAAACTTTTAAAAATATTAATACGTTTTTTAACTAGTATTTTTTAATTATTTATTAATATTAGTTTATAAATATATTAACTAACAAATTAAAATTTTAGTTTAGTTTATAAATGTTTTTTAATTAGACTAGTATAGCTGTTGTTTTATAGTTAAAAAGTCTTTAAGTAAGTTCCGATAAGTATTTTTATAAGACTAGTTTATTTTATTAACAGCATAAATAATTTAATTAACAAAATACTTAAATTTTTTTAAAAAAGTATTAAATATAAAGTTTAATTTATTAATTTACTTTATTTATTTAAAATAAGTAAACTTTATAGTAAAAAAAAAGTATTTTTATTTAATTAATTTTAATAAGTTAATACTTTATTTATTATTTAAATTTTTTTTATAAGAGTTTTAGCTATAATGTAATAATAAATTACCCCCGAAATGCTTATCGAGATAAGAGCTATTAAAAGAAAAATAATAATTATTATTTAACTAGTTATAATATTAGTATTACTATTTCTACATTAAATCGGAGCTATATAAGTGTTTTAAAGTATACAAAAAGTGTAATCGTTTAAGTTTTTAGTTTTATTGTTAAATTAAGCCCGAATTAAGGGCGTTTCTTGCTTGTAATATAAAAAGATCATTTTTATTATAATAAAAAAGTTGACTTTCCTGTTAGCAGCTATTAAGTTAAGCTTTTAACTGCTAGATACGCTTATATAATATAGCAGGATTAACTTATATATTTAGATTATTTTTAGTATTTGTTTTAATAGTATAAGAATAACTTGTTGTGCTTTTTTTATTACTGTTCCTAGAAAGGTTTAGGTTAGTTTTATTACAGGGATTATTAAATTAAAGTATTGTTTTTTACAAGTAACTTAAAAAAAAAGCTTTAGAATTATTATGATAAAGCTAGGTTAGGTATAAATAAGTTAGGTAATAAGTAGTATTAATATAAGACTAAAGCTTAAAAAAAGAAAGGAACAGGTGCGATACGTAAATAAAGGTAGTACTTTATATATATTAGGGTGTATAAGGGCTGGTAAGGTCCCTAGTGCGGGTTGTGATATTATAACCATATATTTAAGGACTTTATAAGTGGTTTAAAGACCTTGTTAATAACCCGTGTGGTTTTACCTTATATTAAGGTTTATATTTTAAACCTAATTAGTTCGTATTAGCTTATATAAATATTTAGGTTTTAATATACAGGTATTTAGTATAATAATATACCGTTTACCTGCATATATGACTAATACAAACCACAAGTCTTTATTGTTTAACCTAGCATATCTTGCTTTCGTTAATATTCCCAACAGGTCCTAAGCCTCTAATCTTTTTATAGTGTTGCTGTAGTTGTCCTTAGAATGTCCTCGTCTACATAATTACTGCCTTAAACTGGACAGTATCATTAGTTAAAGGCTTTCTAGAGCTTTATTTTTCCTTTTTTAAATTGAAAGTATAAAGTGAAGCAAAGTGAAGCAAGGTTCAAGCCCGCCGGCTAACCTGCGAGTGGGTACTAGATTTACGGATTGCGGGGCAATTTTATTCAACTACATGCATACTAGGGGCTTTAGGCTTCGATATATGCATATCGCCGCATCTTATCTTTGCATCAAAAATCTCTTGCGTTTAACCAACCTTAGATTTCATTCACCCTGCACTTCCAGGGTTCTCTCGCTCCTTCGATCATTAACTTCTCACAATTCCACAACTTGAAAGAAAAAAAGCAAGAGAAGAGAAAATACCGCAACCCCCGTCAGCATGGCCGAGAGCAGGTCCGCCAAGCCAGCACGTCAGGCCCCTAAAGCCAAGTCGAAGAAGCGCGCCCGCGAAGACGACGGCGGCGGGTCGCGACCCAAGCGGAAAAGGACCGCCGCCTATGAGGAACAAGACCTTGACCTAGACCTCGAGGCCGGTCTGAACAAGAAAATCGCCTCTCTCGATAGCATGCTCCTCGCAGACCACCTGGCGCAGAAGACGAGGAGGTTCGGGACTGATCTGCGGCCAGTGGAGCTCTCTGCACTGGACATCTCACGTGAGTTATCCCCCCCGGTGTCAAGATAGGCGTACTGGAACTAACGAGCCAAACAGCAAACGCCATCAAAGACTCCAGTTCATTTTCCGAGCCCCGGAATCTAGAGAATCTGCCCGCGTTTCTCGAGGCGCATGCCGGGAACCCGAAGGCGCTGGGCGACGCTGCGAAGGAGAATGGCTCTCCGCACACCATCATCGTGACCGGTGCCGGGCTAAGAGCCGCCGAGCTCGCGAGGTGCGTTTCTTCGCGGATACCGCTGCGCTTGATTTTCGGCCATTGCTAACACACCCCACAGAGCCGTTAGGAAATTCCAGTCGAAGAACGTCACAGTGGGAAAGCTTGTACGGCCTTCATTTCCCCAATGTGTCATCATCACATGCTAACATTACGTAGTTCGCAAAACACATAAAGATCGAAGAGACCAAGAAGTTCCTTGAGAGCCATCGAACAGGCGTCGCAGTAGGAACGCCAGTAAGGTTGAATGATCTTGTAGAGAGTGGTTAGTCTCTGTGGTGTAGCCTGTCGGAGTCCCTAAACTAACAGAAATCTTAGGAACGCTGAAGCTAGACAAGCTAGAGCGGCTTGTTGTGGATGCGTCGCACATCGACCAGAAGAAAAGGGGTATCATGGACATGAAGGAGACTATGATCCCGCTCGCACGTTGGCTGTCCAGGGCCGAGTTCAAGGAGAGATATGCGGATCCGGAGCGTTCGCTGCAGCTCTTGTTCTACTGAATCAAGCCTAGGGCGGTGTCACAATCTTCACTTCACCCATGTTCAATCGCATTTTATGATACCCACAAGAAAACAGTGCTTTCGGTCTCGGTCGGCGTTAGAAATTGGTCTACAGTTCACTCAGAACGACTATATAGAAAATAGTGGACGCCCCTATAACATTACAAATGTATGTTCAAAGCCCTCCCGACAAGATTAGTATCTCGTTCCGTACTTCTGTGGTAGGATGCGTAAAAATATGCCCGAGAGAAAAATAACAAAGTTCAAGTGTATGTGCAATGCTGATTGATCAAATGCCTCTGTTACTAGTAGCCATTGATCCAGTAATCTTGCAGCAAGACGATGGCGATCCACAAGACGAGCCCGGAAAAGGAGGTCTGGAGCTGGGTTGAGTTGGACTGCGTGATGACCCACGGTCGGTTGATGCTCGTCGATTGGGGACTGCTGGTCAAGAAGGGCGTGGGGGTCGGCGACCAGGTGATGGTCATGGTGAGTTGGTCCGTGAACGTCGTGGTGACTGTGGTTTGCGCTATGCTCTCCTGCTGCAGCTGGACACCGGGGATCTCGGGAAGCTGGCGGCCGGCGAGATAATCGGCCTCTCGCACGCGGAGGAGTTCTTCGTTGATGAAACCTGGTGCAACCATGTAGATCTCGGCTCCGACGTCCATGCATGTGGAGATGGTGCGGCTGAGTGCTTGGCCGTAGTCGTTCGAATCGCATTGGGAGTAAAGGCACTGGAATAGCGACTGGTTCGAGAGTGTCAGCATGAATTGCCCCTGTCCTCGTGGGATGTTGTCGAGACTTGCCTTTTGATATTCTTCTTGGTGGCAGAGGCAGTTCATGTCCAAGCATTGCGTGACGAACATGCTATCAACCATGCAGTGAGAACCACAGCCTAATGACACACGGTGTTAGTCGTGGATGGACACGCGGATCCTCTAAAACTAGGTAGGAGCTCTTACTGGGCAGCTCGGGGTCGGTCCCAACGTCTAGCTTCAACATCTTGGCGAAGGCGGCAGGGAGGAGAAGAAAAAGGAAGCTGATATATCTCATCTTGGTCCAATGGGAACGAGGATTGAGTGAGGGTGTCAGTGTGGGGAGAGATTTAATAGCTGAACAAAGGAGGGATCGGTGCGTTGGACCTGTGTGCTCGTCTGATGTTCTGTTGTGTTTTGTGGTTTTCTTTTTCGTCTTATGGTGCTACCTAACCTAGCTGGTTCTTCTTCTTGTTTGTTTGTTTGTTTGTGTTTTCTTTTTCTGCTTCGTTCCCCTGATCCAATAAACCGTTGCAAAAAAGCGAATGAATTCTCCGGCCAACAGGGGCGCGGTAAGGATAGTCACCAAGAAATCAGCCCCGAGGGGGGAGTGAAGTCGATGCTTGACGATCCAAAAAGAAAGGAGAGCGAGGGGTAAGGCTTTTAGGAAGCGAGCGAATGGTGCGGTAAAGGTAGCGAAAAGACTGGCGATGTTGTAGTCTGCTTCAAGTTGATGGTGGTGGTCTGAGGGAGCGGGGGAGTGCGAGAAGAGGTGGGTAGACCGACTGCGCAAAGGGGAGGCCCGCCTGCCCTTCTTGATGTAGTTATATAGAGGTAGTAACTGTCTTTGAGGGATTCGGGAGGAAGGTGCCACCGTCTCTAGGGGAGCCGACTCTTATCTAGGTAGGTGCCGACCTGAGGGAAGTCGATGGCCAGGTGCCGCCTCCGACCGTCTTCATCCTTCCTCGTGAATTACAATTGCAATACCTATGTTCCTCTCCTCCTTATCCATATTCGCTATTAGCCCCCTTTGTTCACCAAGAAGGTTGTTTTACTGCTTGCTGCTATGCTGCCATAGAGACACCTGCAATAGTCTTTCCAATCAAGAAACAACGGGAAATGGTTTAGGTTAGTAGGTGAGGCGTTCCAAGAGGCGACACTATTAGTTTCATTTGGCTTCGCATTGCCTTGACCAGAGTTTGAGTCTGGATTGCGACAACACACGCGATAGCCGGTGATTTACATATTGGTGGTTTATCTACATCTTCGTAACCTTAATATGTAGCACCTGTTACTTGGAGAAACAGACAGATATAGCAGAAGAATGGGAGTTGTACTCTGATGAGCTATCTATATGTAGGTATTAATGCTTTGTTTGCAATATCAATCTTTTTGGAACTAAATGCGGACCGACCCAGGACATTAGCTGGAGAAGAGCTGTCAGTAACCAAGTGTATAGGGATAATCGAAGACAACTATTGCGAGATTAATTACTCTAGGTAGGTAGTACTTGGGTGGAGAGACCAGACCAATATGCGGCCTCTGCTGCCTGTTGCCTGTGCCTGCCTGCACTGAAGTAGGTAGTACCTACCAACAAGTCCAAGTTCCAGCCGTACAACGTCCAGTTCAACCAATTGATGTTCCCGCCGTTATACGGGGTACGTAGATACGTACCAGGCACACTGCACGTTTTAAAGGATTCAGACCAGGCGCTATATATATAGGGGCCTAAATTCTAAGGAGGTAGGTGCTTACCTGCCTTACCTACTTCTTCCAACTCACGCCAGCAACCCCTCGGAAGCTTCACACTCCACCTGGTTCAGAATCCACCACCTTTCGCTTTATTGCGCACCTGCATCATACCCTAGCATTTGGAGTTTTGAGGCTCTGGTTAGGGTTAAACGATGCTGACCTGGTGTGCTCTCTGACTCTACTCTACCACTTCCGATTCCATCTCGGTTCTTTCCACCAGACTCCACCACCGTCACACATCCGACGTATTCCCATAAGTGCTGCAGTAGCACTCATACTGGCCTGAGTGACGCCATAACTTTACGTGCGACAGGCCCGCGTCGAGGGCAACGTGGCCGTGTGTTACCTATCGGTACCTAGGCACCTTGGGTACATATATCGTGGCACATCAAGCACCTCGCGGAGAAAGGCAAATGTACGGCATCCCAGTTTTCATGCGTTGCCGCCATCCTGGCAACCGCTGGAGGCCCTATCCCGTTATGGCACCTGCGCAACAACAGCAAGTAGTCATTGATCTTACTCAAGACGACTCAGACGATGGGGACAAATCGGATCACCACGTCCCGGGCCCTCTCATCAGTACCCCGCCGCGCCCGCTGCGTCCAACACCTCCATGTGAGCCCCCGGCCGAGCCAAAGACTGTGTCACCCGCCAGCCAGAGTGAGGTCCTCTCTGGGGTCTCTAATCCTCCCCGAGCGTCAGCCACACTCCCCGGAGAATATATCGAGATATTGGAAGCATTCACCGCTGTTTATAATTCCGACAAGAATCTTGATCCCGGCCGCGACATAGAGCTGAGTGATATTCACGACCGCAAGTTGCGCAACCTGACCACCGAACTGTATGAGGTTGTGTCGAAGGATCTGCCCAGTGTAACTGTCAAAAGTTGTCGGGACGCACTCACGGGCGCTGACGGCTGGCGACTCGCACATGCCATTATTTCAGTCATTGGCATTTCAAACGATAACAAGGTCGGCTCTTGTTCATCCGAGCCGTCTCAAACAAAACAGACTGCCGAATCCCTATCCACGAATCCAACCCCCACCTCACCTCACGACCGCCAGGAAAGTCTGACCAATGACCCGGATGACCCCTTCGAGGTTTTCCGTAGTTTCCTCACAATTCAACGTACCGATTTCGTCTCGGGAAAGGATTTTCTTCGAGCCTGTGAAAAACTGCGCGTGAAGCTCATAGATAAGTGGAACCTACGGCTTACTCAAAGTTTTACTCGTAAGTCCTACTTCCTAGATTATATGCTGTAGCTTTAACTAATAGGTTACCATCTTAGACACTCTTTTCATCAACGCTATGCGCTCGCATGACCCTTTTCTCGCCGAAGTTCTCCGTCGCGTAGAATTTACACGCAGGCTCGAGTTCCAGGATCTGAAGCATATCATACGCAAGAGTGAGATGACTGACGACACCAGGGTTGGAAATAGGAGCTGGGGAGAATGGAAAGCTGAACTATCGTATATGCTCGAAGAGTACAAGGGGGAAGACTCGGGCATTGAGTAGGACTTGCATACCTTACTCGTTGCATTATTGGAGGGTGGTTGCAATTTTTGTTTACAGAATATTGCGAACGCCGAACCCTGGAGTATGCGAGTGTAGATGGACAAGTGCTGAATATTGGTCTCCGGTACTAAGATGATCTGGACTTGGATGTGCCATATCGAAAAAGGGGGGCGTATGTTGGAGTGTAGGAATTTCCACCTGAAGGGGAGATCGGCTCTTACCTCGGTTGGGTTCGTCCAGAGTTCTATTGCACAAGGAAGCAGTGTTTGAATGAGGCTGCTAAGTTGTGGTGGGCATTGGAAACCTTTGCGAAATGTAGAGGGCGACATCATTCTTTCTCTTGTAAACGTGGCAGTCCGATGCGGCGAGAGAAGATTCGTCGAGATTCGTGCTTGCATCACGAGATGTGGTTTTAAGATTAGGAAGGTTAAGGCCAACTCCTTTTAAGATGTGCTAGGCAATGACATGCTAGTTTATCATCTGATTTCGCTCGTGTTGCCTCTATATAACACATATACACCTTGAAGAACATAGCAAAACGGGTGTGTATTCCAAGCCAATCGTATTGAGAAATTGTGACAAGGGCTTATGTAATAAGGGCTTAGAACAGTGTTCTATTCAACTAATAATTCTCTTGGATCTAAAGGGTCCTTTGGCTTTCCAAATCCATCCTTCGATGCAACCTCGACCCACGTCTTATATTTATAGATAGCCCGGAGGCTGGCGCCTCTTACGAGTCCCGTGATAATTGCCGACCAATGGTTGCGGCTCCTAGAGGCTGCGTGTCTTGCCGGGAGGCTGTATGTCTGGACGGAAGGCTGGCAGGCGTAGGCACCTGGCTTAGTCCGTGTGACAGAAATCATCTCTAATCCCTACAATCTATCTCCCTTCTTTCCCAACCTTCATAGCGAGATCCATACCCTTAATATAGACAGACAGAGTAGGTACCTGTATATCCAATCTGTGGTACCGACGGAACAGGAAGCCAACCTTTATATTCCTAGACAACTATACTTACAACAACCATGAAAAACACATAGCCACCAAACCGGGATACGCCGAGTTTATCCTAGCCATTTACCATCCTAGTAACCCTGGCTTTAGTCTAGGTAATAGATGTCCAGCTCTACCTCCGTCCCAATTCCCCACATGAGCAGGTTGGCTGACTCATCCCCTAGCCATACCTACTATGTACCATCTAATGCATCACAAGTTCGTCTCCTCTGGAAATGTCGCCATCCACGAACGCCGTCGAGTGGCCATTGAGCGCGCTTAGTGTATCGATATGTACGCTATCCCTAGGCAGGGGTCCCTCAGCGTTCAACTCCTGAATAATCACGTAGCTGACGCGTGCGGACCCGGTAAAAGCCGCCCGCTGGCCATACGGGAACAGCAGCCGGTGGTTGCCGTCGGCCAGATACTCCTAGATGTCGAGCCTGTCCGGAAACGGGCGGTTACGGTAGAGCTTCAGCATCTCGCGGACCATGTAGTAGGCGAGGTAGCGTTGCAGCTGCGTGTCCCGTCGCTGTTCCAGCACGAGAATGCTTATCATCGGATAATCCACGTCCTTGTAGTGCAGCTGGACCTGGGCTGTGATGCTGATTTGGTTCGAGAGGCCCAGCACGGCGGTTGCTGCGAAGCCCATCGCCCGTCGGAGCGCGGCGAGTTGTCGGCCTTGGTTTGCGAGTTGTGTCACGCACGCGCTTTGCTCGAGCTCAAGTTGTTCCCGTTGCGCTGTCAGAGGGACCGGGTGGAATTGGGTGAGGTTCAGGCTGTCCAGCAGGGCGGCGAACTCGGCTGTGACCATGAGGTGTCCGGTTTTGTGGATCTCCCATCGTTTGATTGTTTCTAGATACCCTGCAGAATTGCTCTCGTCGTGGCCATTCGCATTCTGTTGGGTTCCACCGTCTTCGTCCCTAGGCTCTGGGGTTCTGTGTGGTTGGTATTCCTCGCTTGGCTGGTGAGGTGCGGGAACGTGCCCTGCAGGTTCTGAGTCGGTTAAAGGTACATTGAAACTCTCGACACCGTCTTTAAGTTTCATATACCGGAGACCATCGGGTGTATTTCCTGAATCATTATTGCCATCCTCCTCATACGAGTTCCTAGGCAAAAGGTCCGGAGACGCTCCGCCTTGAATCGGTTGACCCGACGTGGGCTGTTGTGGAAAGGCGTCGGAGATCTTTCGAGATTCACCGTTAATACAAGTCTCGTGGTTATCTTTATTGATAGAACGGTCTGCTTGTTGGCGATGCAAAGTCTCTTCATTGGTAGGGCGTCCCCATGTTTTAGGATTTTCTAAATCGTCATCGGGAGATGCCATGGTGAGACGGCCTTTATTTTTGTTGTTCGGCGCATAGATCTCAATATGGACATATTAGTGCAGGTTTTGGTAAAGAAGCCTGTCAGAGGTATGGTGTTAGTTATCCTCCCTTGAATATTCGAAGTCAACGGGGTGTATTTGATAATCAAATACTATTAATTATTATAAAGTGCATAGAGAATTACTTACTCCTATCGGAGAACACGCGTAGCTGCCAATGGGTGGTCAACATGAGACGAGACCACGCCCATTGCTACCATTTATTGAAGTATAGAAAGAGCCACGTACATAAACAACCACGCATGTCATGCGCGTTGCGATAACTGCCCAAGTACTCAATGCACCAGTGGTTCCTGAGTCGCCCAGGCTGCTTGACCTTCGGTTTCCCGGTCCTACCAAAACCCCACCCACACTCTTCAACATTTATTGGAATTTCAAGCAGAATCAACATAGTGTTTTATCATTCGCGCACAAAATAAGCCTATTTCTATCAAAAATAGTTGTTATCTAAAGTGAAGTCGGGTCACCAGTAGGCCGCCGCTAGGTAGTAGGTAAAGGTAAGGGTTCAATATTATTAATTCCTGGGTCTCCCTTCTTGAATTAGAGAGCCTTTCCGCCTTATATAGTCCTTTAAGTCCTAGCTGCGACCCACTTTTGTCCTTCCTGCTACCCTAGTGCCTGACAGTTTCATAGCTACTGTTGAATTAAGGGAGTGAGGTACACTCCTATCTCCTGTATATAAGTACCGACAGGTCTCCCAGGCCCTTCGGGGCCCTTCCTCTTCCTCTCTTCATTCTGAATACAACTACTTATCTGCTACACTTGTATGTGTCTCCACTATGTTTGACAGCTACGTACCTGTTATGACCTATGACATCATAGGTTAGACCCACTAAACCTTGTACCTTAGTCAAAACAGATCGCGTGGAGCCCACGAGGTAGATTCGATCTTCTCTCCATGTTGCAACCAGGTTCCATAAGATCATTAGAAAAAGGATAGATTCGTGGAAATAACACACGTTTTCTATCAAAGGAATCTCAAATACGATTCGTGCTGGCCCTTATAGTACCTACCTAGGTAACCACCAGGTAATTATAACAATAATTAATTGCACTACTACTTGCCAGAAAACAGAATTGCAGTCCCATTCTAGTACACCACTTTAATTATAAAATTAATAACTGGGTATAATAACTTCTGGTAACTTATTGTAGCGGTATAGCAGAAGTACTAGATTTACTTTTAACTGCTTTTTAATTCAACCGATTAATATTTTATTTTATCATTGTTTAACCAACATTCTCCACCTACTATAGTAAGGAAAATATAATTTTAGAGCCCCTGAACACTTACGCTCTTTAACCTTTAGGTATAGAGGCTTTTACGGGAACTCTTTTGCATTTGTATGCAAACGCATAATTAGTTCGCTGTATCTGCCCTTTCACATATTTACAGGCGCATGAATTAGATGAATGTCAGATAACTGGCTACCAGCTAAGTCGTGGTGGTATATATATGCATTGGCGCCGACTTAAATTTTAACAAGGTTCAAGAAACGATTAATGGATCAACTGAGGCTCGGCTACCGCTTACAGATTTACATATTCACCACAGGACCATACTCTGGAAATGAGCCCAAATTCTTTTTATTGACAAGTATAATGAGTGTGATGTCTGGAAACAAAACAGGAATTGGAGACAGAAGGGTCAGCAATTCACTAGAAGTACCTAGTGTGCTGTACAGAAATGAAGCAGTTTTGGACAAACAAGGACGGCTAGCAACCCTCAGTCTAAGCGAAGTTGAGGATGAGGTCCCCAGACTTTTCGGCGTACGCTATCGACGAGAATCCATCATCACTCTAACTAATTATGGCCTAAGGGTCTTAGATAGAGTCGCAAACTGAGCGTTGGTCAAGCCGGAGTAGCGAAGGCAAGCCGAACCGCAAACCACAATGGTAGGGCCGGTGGTGCTGCCCGGGCAGGATCCTGTGAGGACAGTGGCGAGGTTCATGCAAGCCGGCGGGACATTGTCAAATTGAGCCACTGTAACAGAATTGTTAGGCCGCTAATTATTCGAAATACGTGAGGACGAAGTCTCTTGGACCTGATATACTTACCACCACCCGAAGGAATCGAGCTTCTGACCGTGACCCCGGTCAGCTGGTCGTGGCATATGTCGAAGTTGTACTGTGGCACGTTGCAGGGGCCAACAAGTGCGCGCTCGACTGTCATCTTCGGGACGCCTTCGGTGTTGAGGATGTCGCGCTTGCCGACGCAACCCCCGTTCGAAGGGTGGTCGCCGCACCAATCCGCGACGGGGCCTGCAATGGCACCACCGAGAATTCCGACTGCGATGGCGTCACCAATCAATGGGATGAGTCCGATAGGCATGATGAGGATTTGGAGAGGTGTTTTGGTGTGTTTATGTGGAATTGATTTTGATCGATGTCGTGGTTATTAACCGGGCTCTAGGCAGGAGACTAGTAGTTGGATGAGGATGAGGATGAGGATGAGGATGAGGATGAGGATGAGGATAGATGAATTGCAAGTGAGCACTCCGACCTTTATATATTCCGTCTCTACTCATTACATTCCACGTCTACCCCCACCGAAATCACTCTTTCGTGTCGCTAGGGTACAGTGGACTCACAACTCAAGCGAGGTGTTGTAGATTGTTGGTTCTGTCGTTCGATCCATTCATGGATACTGCATCGTGTGGAATTTCCTTTACTCACCTCAGTAACCCGTTAGTCGATTCATTCGGCCGATACTTCTTCACCCCTATTTGAAGATGGTGTTGGCGACGCATCTATGCGGCGTAACTACGCTGTTGGTTTCAACTCGAACAAACCGGCAACGTTTCCTGTATGGCCTAAGCCGCGAGGCCAATCTCAATTTCTTCGTCTCGTGTATAATAAACATGGCATTAGAGTTCTTCTACCTAGCTGTCTTTGGGAACTGAAGCTAAACACAAGCACAGTCGCATTTTGCTGTTCACCTTACTTCGATATCATATTGGTTCAAAGGCTATCACAAAACCAGCATGTCTATAGCAGTCTCTTTCCCTCTGGGCTACATGCTGTTTTTTCTTGCAGTGCAACGGAGACATGGGCTCTCACGACGATTTATCAGCATTCTTCAACTCCCTAGCATGCTCTGGTTTTTCACCGAAATAGCTCTCCTCCTAGGCCTCCTAGGCCCCCTGGTTTCTCTGTGGGTGCCATTTGTAGTTTGGACCACACTCCACACGTACTCTATCCTTTTCCTTGAGAGCCCTCTTGTTCAGCCAGAATCCACACCCCTTCTTCAACGACACAGAGCCGTCATCAGATTATGGACGAATATTCGCAGAATACACTTGTTGGAGGGACCAGTTGCTGTATACAGCAGGTTCAAATTCGCCCTTGGGAGATTATGCCGAATTTTGTCCCTGGTCGTAACATACAAAATCATATTGATGTTAGTTACTCGTAGCCTCTTAGGCCTCGAGGTCAGCCTTTTTGATTTCGCACCAATCCATCAAGGTTTCCTGCCACCTATTACCACCAAAGCTTGGTGCCTGAGGGCAATTATGTCTGTTAGGTGGATATGGGATGGCTATGCAATCCTGGTCACTTTTCATGACATCCTCTCCATTATCTTCGTGTCTATTCTATCATTCGATTCGCCTGAGGAATGGCCTCCACTGTTTGGACGCGCGGGTGATGCCTATACATTACGACGCTTCTGGGGAACTTTCTGGCATCGTCTTCACCTTGTCCCCTTCGAGCTCCTCATGCCCGCCTTTCTTCGCGTCCGGAATCCAAAGCCGGCAGTGCACGGGAACCAAAACCACGCCCACTCTCGTCGAAGCATTTGGCGTAAACTGCTTCGGGCACTTTCGATATTCCTGTTGTCTGCAATATGCCACATAATGGTGAACTGGATTGCTACTGGAAAAAGACACACACTATCGGAACTCCGCTTCTTCCTGTCTAATTTCGGCATTTGCGTCGCTGAAAACTTTGCTGAATTGTCGCCGCTGGGGAGAAGGCTATTTTCGGGCACAGTCACTACCTGGAAACGAGGACTTGGATACCTGTGGGTTTTCGCCATATTTTTCTGTCTAGTACCCAATTGGCAATATCCTTTGATATATACATTTGTAGGCCAATAAATTGACCCACGTTTTCCTTTGTTACAAGGCATAGAGACAAAGAGACTTCCGTAATGATATGTATGTAGCTAGGATAGTCTTACGCAGGTTTGAGAAACAACGACAAGACTCTATTGCCAACTACATCCTTCGGTTCGTGACATCCTTGTCTACGATTTTGTCCACGATCATTTTCTAGTTAACGAAGCCGCAACATAACGCTGAATTAGTCGTTAGCTTAATGTTGGCTAGGTTCCTCTTAGGTAATGGAATATGTTGCCTTACTACCTGCCACTTGCAACTCTGTTCGCGTATGCACTCCCCTCGTAAAGAATTAGACGCCTGGTTTATGGGTATCCTGATGTAACATGTTGCCTGTGACACATGTAGTCAAATCTAGAACGACCCTCCCCCTTATAGAATATCAACCAGGGTGTTGACCCGCCGATCCACTCGCTCGCAGTTGCGGCGCGAAGTCCCCAGATGTGGGGTGCGGGTATGCCATCCGGCTCTAGTATTAGTTTGAGTAATTGCTAAGGCTGGAAAATCTTCATGTGCTTACCTGCAAACATCGACCAACAGCTTCGCCAATTGGGAATGTGATGTAGTATAAGTGGTTATAAAATGCGAGACGAGTTCGACCCTAGACGATTCCGCGGGGCAACAAATGGGATCGTATGACAGATGGTGAGTTGTTGGTAGACCGTAGCGTTGCATGCCGAATAAGCGAAGGCATGTTGGTGGCTTTACACCACACCTTGCAGATCATTCTTCAGCTGCGTGCCCATCCGCAGAACACATGACCCATTCCACAGATTGGAGCTTCAAATAGCGCCAACAAGTCAAAGTCGAGCGTGCGATCCATGGATTGAATAGTCTCGGCGGGATATGACCAACCATACAGCACCCCTAGTATCGCTCAAGACCCCGGATACATCCGAGTAACTGTCACGCAGAAGTGTACGTTTGAAATGATTAGTGGAGACGGTTGATTGTTGGTTTGGAGTACTTATGCGGCATCAAACCAACAATCACTTCAAAGACCTTTTCCATCTCCGTCCCTTTCATCGGCCTTTCGCTCTCAACCCTCCAAAAAAAAAAAAAAACCACCATCACCACTATCGATATCGTCATAATTGTAAACAGAGTCTCTCTCTTTTCTGTTCTTGGGTTTACATACCTACCGCGTTATCTCGACTCGTTATCTCAACTTTACATAGATCTCCAAAATGGCCGACAAAGACGCCTTAGGAGATTCGGAAGGGGACTCATCTGTGTCTGATATGCCACCATCGCTCGCGTACCGTCCATTTCCCCCCCTCATGAAACTGTACTACCAGTGGAGTCTTGCGGGACTCACAACATTCTACGTCTGCGGCGCAGACCAGCAAGACCGCCTCTTTGCCGTGAAACTACACACGGGATACAGTATGAAGGAGCCTCTCGGCCCCAAGCAAGGCCTACACCTGTACAATGGGCCTACGACTAACGACCCGCTCCTCGCCGCCGCGGGGGACGACTCGATGGTCCGCGCCCTTCCGCTGAACAACAACAGCCGCGTCTTCCTGCCGGCCCGCCGGAGGAGAGGGCTATCGCAGGAGATGATGCGCGCGTACATTACCGCGGACAAGCACGTCGCCTTTTCGTTTTCTCTTGAGATCGGATATGGCAAGAAGAGGCGGCGCGAGGTATTCGAGTGGAGGAACATCGAGAAGAGCGAGAGGGACGAGAGCACAGAGCACGGTGGGTTCCGGCTTTTCCGCCTGCCACCAAACCCCGAGCAGGACGCGCCAGGCGGTGGGAGCAGCAGTCAGGGCGCTTCTACGTCCTCGGCGGCCGCGTCCACCGACGACGTCGTCGCCGTAATGGCGTGGAGGCGTTTCTTGACGAGCCCCAAGCACCCCTTCGACCTCAAGATAGTAGGGGATGGGCTTGGCGGCTCTCTGGGAGACCGCTGGACCCTCATGGCGCTTATCACGGCGTTGAGATTGTGGGAGCTCCATCAGCGAGGCAAGACGCAGAAGGCGCCTGTGGCCGTGGCAGACAAGGTCGGACCCAAAGAGAAGACAGCAAAGTAAACACACCTTCCCACGAGTGGGAAAGAAGAATAAACAGCGTTTTGAGTGATGATAGCTGTCGTTGTTACGTGTAGCCACTACGTAGGAATACTTAGTCTCGAGAGAAGCCCAAAGATTTCACCATATTACTTATTAATTACCGCATGTCTCAACCATGGCCTATGGCATTAGCTCTACTAGTATATCATTTAATTAGGCGTAATAATTCAGCAGTAGACTCTTTAGTTAGTATTTTGGGCTCCGTATCACTATGTAGCTCCTCGGGACGCTGCTCAGTTCGTCGGGGGGTAGAAATTAGGAGGGCGTTGTGCGAATTTTCCCCGTAAGGCCTGTATTCGCTAACTCTTTACTAAACGGCTTTGAGTATGATTAGCATACGGTTTGTGGGCGAGGCGTGCGATATATGGCTTTTGCACTCTATGCTCATACAAGCTTGAAGGGGCTGCTACAGCATGAACATATACGTAGCTTGTTGTGGCGCTCTTCAGGGGTCGGGGGTGGGGGGCGGCTTTGTCCTGCAGACTTACCTTAGCGATTTACAGTACCCTTGTCTCTACCAAGGTAAGCAGTATATCCTACCCACCCGAAGATACACGACGAGGTATTTGGAGCCTATTCAATCGCGGTCTTCGCCGGCAGTAGAGCATTTTAATTTTTCCTTTGTCAACTCGCAGTCGGGAGGTATGCACAAGTACAGACCCCTCTCAGTCCGAAACGAGTTCCGGCTCCTCGAGCTGCTGTCTGGCCAGCCCTCTGAGGACATTTGTTGTATGCTCACCCATGAGTCCTTGTTTGAACATCGGCCGTATTTCGCCGTCTCATACACATGGGGCAGCCCGGAGTTAAATAGAGGCGTGAAGTTGGACGGCATCAGCGTCCCCGTAAGAGAGAACCTCTACCAGCTCTTGCAGCATCTCAGGCAGCCCCATTCGAGCCTAGTCCTATGGATTGACGCTCTCTGCATTGATCAGAGTAGCATTCGAGAGAAAAACATACAAGTACCACTCATGGGCCAGATCTATTCGCGTGCCACGTCGGTATTTGTCTCGCTTGGCTTACATGCGGACGAGAGCGAGCTGTATTTTGACCCCCTCCCGGGCCCCCTCCCCGCCCTCGACGGGCCGCAGACGGACCCTACACCGCAGACCTCCACCACCTCTGTAGGCATCTTGACGACCCAAGACAGGGCTACGCACCTCTATAGCCGCCCATACTGGTCCCGGACTTGGATTGTCCAAGAGATCGTATTAGCCTCCAACCTGACCGTTTTCTGCGGGGATCGGTCTTGTGCTTGGTCGACATTTGTGACGGGGCCCTCGGGCCACAGCCAAAGGTCGCCCCTCGACCCAGCGGCCCCGGACTACGCCTTCGTCAACACGGTCGCGCTCCGGCAGGCCGGGACGATGACGAAACTACGGCGTCTCCTCTTCCGCTTCCACATGACGTATTGCTTCGACCCGCGCGACCTAGTCTACAGCCTGCTCAATTTCGCCGAGGACACGCGCAACGGGGACCACGGCATCGTCGTCGACTACTCCTGCACCATCGAGGCTCTGTTCGTCCAGACGCTAGCTTTCTGTTCCGGCATAGGCTGTCGCGCCATGGTGTCCGGGCAAGTCGCCGTAGAATGCTTGCGGTTTTGCGATACTTTGGCGACGCGTTTAGGGGCTAAGCTCGAGCCCAGCATCGATTACGCCGAGGATACACTATGGTCTGGTTCGATTCCGGGCTTGACCGAGAGGTTGACTTGCCGGTCCTACTTCGTGAGCGTGAAGCGTTTCGCAAGAATCAACGGTACACCCGGACTAGCAGAGAGCATTAGTGTATCTCACCAGACACCAACACAGTATCAGGCCCGGAGCATTCCCGCAAAAGAACCACTGAGCCTGTGGAGCTTCAACCTAAGCCTACAGCCATCCGACGTGATCTATGCTGTTGACTTCGACAGTCCAAATGAGCCGAGTTATCAGCTATGCTGCGTTTCCAAAGCAACTTGCGTTGACACGGACGAGGATGGTGTAAAGTACTACCGGTACAACATCATCGGACTTGGCGTAGTCTCAAACCAGAACAGTGATATCAGTGATAGCAGTGCCCAACAGCACAAAGTTCAAGGGCTATGTGCGTTTCTAGATAAGCGTCTTCGTTCATTAGAAGGTCTAAAGGTTTCTGACAGCCTTCCGGGTTATATCTTAGAGCTAACGCTGCAAGAATTGGTTGGGATTTGTCAATTTGCCCGGAGCACTGCTGTATATCTGCCATGGGCTCTTTCGAAAGCCTCAACAGTTGATCATTGGCAGGAACCTCGCGATTTTGGCACCATCTGGTAATATAACACGGGTTCAGCTTCCCGCATAGTTTTACCAAAATGTCCACCGGGTCATCTCGCGCTGCCACAGAGCCCGTGGTCTACGGGGGTGCACCAAGACTACAGTCGCATCCTTAAATTATGGTTACCTGGAAAAGATGGTTTCTCACCGAAGGTCCCGCGGGACCTCTGCCGTGACAGTGCCAAATTGGTGAGGTATGGCTGCCTTGTCCGTCTTGATAGGCCTGCGGGTAACTGGATCGATGCTGGCAGCTGCTCCAGCAGGCCGCAACAGCGTAGTCAAGGTGATCTACCTGATTTTAATGCCTGTGTTATGAAGGCTAAGAATGTTCGGCATAGGTAAAGGTAGACGCGGATGACTCAAAGGTATTCACAGAATAGCTGACGGAGCAGTAGACGGAGTAATCATGTCATGGTGGAGACTGTGGAACTACTATAGGGGTATAAAGGGGTACTCATATCGAGATATTTAGAAGAGAGTATGGTATAACTTCCCGTCAGAAGCAAGGGCGAGACCATCGGCAGCAATATGACCCCTGGTGAGAGTGATGACACGCGCCAGTTCAAAGATACTTATTGAAAAGGGATCTTCCGTAGAAGACGACGTTGTCTTGAACTGAATATAGTTGACTGGGACGTCTCCGAGGGGCTTGAAAATCCGCGGAATTGGTCCAACAGCGCCGAGTTCACAAATGTGGTACTCATCAGCCTGCCTCTGTTATACGTAATTCTAGCCACTACCATATTCGTGACGGCTGCCCGCTCGAGACGGCGCGAATTCGCCTCCACAAATGTACATGTTAAAATATTGGCCATCACGATCACATCCCTTAGATTCGCCTTCGGTCAGCCATTCATCGCTCCTCTATCCGAAGTCCTCGGTCGCCTTCCCGTCCCAGCAGATTGGACTACCACTACAAATGGGCCGGCGTTACTAGGGTTAGTGTTCGAGGACTTGGAAAGATATTCATCTTGCATAATAATCTTCAATGCATGTCAGGATCTCTGTGGTAGGGGTATGTAACGACTTCTATTGTTGCGCAGGGGTTCTAATCTGGTGAGGCTACGCAATATCGGTCTATATACACACATGCCCTTTGTTCTCAATCAAGGATCGTGACAATGCAGCCAGGGGGGCATGTAGATCTCTAGTCCCCCTTCCACGGAGCGGGCGAAATCCAGTCTCTATGCCTGAATAGCCTCGCCTAAATCGCCGACTGCGTGGATTCTGGCGCAGGCTATTTCAGAGGGTCGGGTCGAATTAGATTAGATCGGAAGATCTGATCTGATTGACAACTTGCCGCGCATAAGATTATTACATGATATCGGGTGTCCCCAACCCCCGGGTACACATGCGTGTGACAGGCGGTGGCTCTTCCGCACTCCTCTCTGCCTGTGTATCAAGCACGACGGCCACTTCTCTCGCATGCTCAGCACTCAATTCCCGCGAGTACGACGCAGATTTGGCTGGGGGGTGATGCTGTCTATGCTTCGCCTAACGGCTTCTCAGGCTACGGTAGAGCTGGTATGCTCTCCAAGACCGGTGGCTGCGGCACTTTCCATCACGATTCAGACATGCATGCGAGAGACGAGGCGGTGGCTATCGTCGTGCTGAAGCGACTCGAAGACGCCATGGCAAAAAATGACAACGTGCTGGGTGTCATCCAGGTTTCACGAGGATAGTTTGGGGATTAGCGGTGTGGGAGAGTGACGGGAAGCGTGCTAAAGAAGCTCGTGCTCGATATGGTGTTGCTTCAGAAATGCATTTTACACCCACGGAACTGTTTCTCTATAGGCCTTATGACTAGAGGCAAGATTGCCAAACCTTTCTTTGATAATTAAAGCTGAGACTAGACTTTGAAACACAGTCGAGAATGACATGCTGAATGACGCCGCCTACCCCTGACTTCAGCACATTAAATTTACCATTTAATGACATGGAACTTCCTAGGTTAGTATCGGCGAAGGACACTTCTGCTCCAGGCCAAGGTGGGGAATCCCCGAAAAGCATCTCGACTTCTCGGTGACGCCACTAACTAGCCTCCGAAACTAAACCTGTCATCCTCATCTTCCGAGCCGGATTCTTATGTGATTGGCTCGTGGTAAATCTTTACCAATAGCATCGTGACCGGTCAAAGGTAAGATGACACAAGATAATTAAAGGCTGTCGAATGATAGCAAGCTGGAAGGCAAGACAGGGCATCCGCGGTGGGACTCGGGTAGGTGGGTGCCCGCCTCCTGAGATACACACTCGTCTCTCAGAATGGGAGTCCGGCTACCTTCAAGTTGGGTTTCAACCGGTTTTTTACAAGATTGTAAGTACTCCTATCCTCAACGCTTATCTTCATGTCTTGTGTGAAGATGAACCCTTGCATGTATTACCTCTATATTATACCAGTATTGATGCACTATCGTCATTCCCAACAGTAAGCTCTCCGGATTCGGTCCAACACATCAAAAGTCCGTAAATTGCGATGCAGCGCTTCGCGTCTCATCGCGTTGCGATCCAGAGCGTTGCGTCCCATCGCATTGCGATAACTAAAATTAACCAATCACATCAATCCATTAAAAGCGGTGTCACCCCTAAAATAGGTCCGGCCTAATACATAATAGACAAATGTCTCACCCAAACAAATAATTGTATTTTATGTAGGCGAAGCATACTAGGTATCGTCTACTCTACAGTATAGTACAGAACCGTATATACTAGTTGAGTTCCGATCTAATCTTTATCGGTGCCCCCACATTTATCTCCTTTTTTGGTGTCGTTTCCCGCCTGTTATATTCCCTAGCATTCAACTCCGTTCAAAAAGGGGATACGACAGAGCAAATAGCGACAGACACGAGATTTTAATGAACACATCTATCAACTTCCAGGCAGTCTAGTGTCTCTAAACAAGATGTCTATTATCCGTTTTATCTTCATCATCATTATCACCACCTTGTCCTCTTCCTCCGCCTAGGCTTGTACCTGTAATTGAGCAAGGAACGAGGGATTGCCTACCAGTTTGAGGCGAGGGATGGCGCCGTCATGATCATGGTGCGGGACGTAGGCGTATGGGATCGGACTCAACATCCGGCATAGTTCCGACCTAGGGTCTTTTGGCCTCGGGCGAGCTTTCATGAGCCCGGGAACTATTTGGGCTACTCGAACCACTCGAGTCCAATTTCGTCGCAATGCTACCAGCACCCGTGGATTCGCCCACAGATGTTTTATTATCAGCCACAATATCGGATTGACGAAAGAAAGGAGCAAAATCTCTCCGTTCGATAAGTCCATCGATAAGCGCCGAATGATGTATTGCAAGATCAGTAGGTGCAATGTCCGCAGCAGACTGGGCAGTTTCATGTGATTGGTCCAAGGCAGCTCGATTGTTCCTGGTCACCGGTATCTCCGCCAAGTTGTCGAGGTCTTCAGCCATGTGAACGATGGGATAACGTGATGCGGAGTCACTGTCAAACTGTTCCCCTACATGCTGCAGGTCATGTTCCGGATCGAACGTGGAAACAGACGATGCATCTGTTCTGTTCTCTGGTCCAGTGATATTCGTCGTCCGGCGGGAAGAACTACTTTCTTGCTCTTCATTCGCGGAATTTGTCGAATTGACTAGCGTGTTTGACAGTGTTGGGGACTGGCCGTCGCTATCCACTCGCTGGGAATAGTTAGATACACGATAAGAATCTGAGAAGCTAATTCACGATGATCACCTACGTGGTGTAGACTGTCTTCTTCCCACTCGCGCCTTGGATAAGCCCACAAACTGGGTAAACAAGGCCCCCAAATGGAAGCAGAGATTCCGGCTATACCCGCGATGACTGCTAGCGAGATTACAATGATCTGGTAGGTATCCTGAGGGATTCCCGTGGGGATTTGATTGGCAGAGCCTAGTAAGCAACACAAGGTCAGTACACCCCTTCCTCGAAGACAATACAGGGCTGAGTTCAGAAACAGGTCCATATATTAACGTTGGTGCGCACTTACGGGATAGTTCGTCTGAATGTAAGCTGTCCAGACCAGTGTGGAAGCTCTGCGTGGGCAGAGGTTGAGCCCCGGCTACCCACGGGCCTTGCAGAAACATGATGAAAAGGGGGATATGAAGGGTAGCATACGATACGCTCGATTGTCGCCGGAGAAACAGACTAGCTCCACTACCCGCTAGCAGAAATGTAGTCAATGGCTCGCCTCTAGCCTTCACATCACGCAACTGCTTGATAAGGCAGGCGAAATACACCTGAAGAATAGAAGGGACATCGAGGGAAACGAAAACCCAGCGAAGCCACGTGCCCATCGAATAGCAGACCAAGGGCATATTCCACGGTTCTGCAGGTGGCTGTCATGTGTCACTAACGCGGATACCCTTAAAGTTTGACGGACATGACAAACTTACCACCACGAGGGGACACTCTTCGGCGTGGTATTCGACCTCCGGTATATTTTTGAGATCAAACACCATGTAGATATTGAGCAGGCCATAGGCAGCCATCAGAAGCAACAGAAAGCGGACGGAATACGAGGTGAACGGCCCACACATGTCGGAGGGGGAGGTGTCGTGATGGGGGTTAGGATGGACAATCTGAGGCTGAAGTTCCTATCGTGCAAAACGTTAGTTCATTATACTATCTCCGTGAACATATATAGCATTAATTGTGTGAGAGTGATACTGATGATGATGTGGAGTCAAGAAAAGAGGCTACCAATCCGGAATGCTACATTACGGGTTGCTGATAGGACCGGAGGGCAGGCTAACTAAATCAGAATAGATAACATGATTCAATGTAAGGACTAAAGGAGCGGTGAAATGCTGCGGCTGATTACGTGTTGTAGGATTAATAGTGGGATATATATCGAGACGGCGAAGACAATGATCACCTATCAACTTCTTCTCCCCCATGTCTTGGACATTTTGGAGCCTCACACGAGGTCATGAATTTCGATATCATGGTTAGAAGCTGGGAAGTATTAGGGGCGATGGCGTGGCGAGCATATGTGCTGGTCCCCTAAGGGAAGTGACGGAGACAGAATATGTGCTGCTTTTCCTGAGGAGAGGTAACGGGCAAACAACTCGTACTGGTTCTCTTGAGAGGAGATAACGAGAAAAGAATACTTACTAGTCCTCCTAAGGGGAGGTGATAGAGACAGAATGTATGCTGGTTTTTCGGAGGGGAGATGACGGAGAGGGAATACGTACTCGTTCTCGTGAGGGGATATGATGGAGAGCGAATGCGTGCTGGTTTTTTTGAGGTGAGGGGGAGGGAGGGAAGACGGCAGGCAGGCAATGCGCGCTAGTCCCTCTCAGAAGAGATGGCGGGGAGAAAATGCGTCCTGGTCTGTCTGAGGGAAGATGATGGAAGAGAATACGTACTAGACCTCTTGAGAACACCAAATATTATCGCCAACCTTTCAGCGAAGTGGGTTGCTTCAAATCCTTCAGGGCAATATCAATCTCCAACAGTCCTTGAATCATAAAGTCTTAACGGAGTGTTGCAATATGAGCTCTTGCAGTAGCAATGTGAGGGGATGGGGATGCTGACAGAACGACTTCTCAGGTGGGACTGGGCGGCGATGGAACCGTAAGGATAGAGTACGCATAGGAGGGGAAGCCAGGAAGTACCAAAGAGTGTACTAGGGCAGAGTAGGTTGGTAGTACCTCACGAGACCGTAGGTCTTCCTCCTATAAGCATGAAAGCAGCACCAACCATCTATACCCCTGGTAAAAACAGGCAGAAACTGAAGCCACGCCGAGACCGGTCACTGTGACATACTTCCCTAAGAGAATACCTCACTTTCCAAATACCAATACCGAAGGTAGAAATTATTATGTTAAATGGTAGGCGACGATGAGGAATAGGGGGGAAACAGGTCGCTGCTAGCTAATGGTATGTTACTACTCGTAGGGTCCCGAGTCGATTATTTAAGGCATCCCATGCCTAGGAAGGGGGGAGGTAGAGCAGCAGTATGTAGGTATGTAATAAGGGGGGGGGGGCAACAACACTCTGGCTCGCTCGGTCCAATAGTCTCAATCTAATATAGTGAATCTATAGGTCCAAAGAATTAGTCATAGCTACCACCAAAATAGAGATATTAAGGAGAGAAGTAATTATCGTAGTATGCATATGTAGCTGTCGTGCCTCGATAATCGACTCGTCTGACCCGATCTGTTTCCCCCCCCCCCTTCTACTCTATTCTCTGTGATATGGCTTGCATAAGCGCTGGTATCTCTCCCACTCAGGTCCAGCTGACATTTCCCTCTATTTCTCTTATAAATTCCAAAGTTGTTGTTCTTGGGCAAATATCCTCGATTATTCTATTGCGGGTTATCACCTTACTGCTATTGACTCTTTTGATTGCCTGATACTAGGTCAACTTGATATTCAGCTTCAACTAGGTATTACATCTTCCTCACTACTACGATACTCTACGTAAAGTCGACTGATAGATATACATACGTACGTAGCTATCGTCGCCATCTTTCCATCCGAACTCTGAATCTGTCGGCCGAATACCCAAGAAAATGTCTATCAGCCGTTTGTCTCCTGACCGCAGCGAGGAATCAAAGAAGTGGGAACTCAGTTACAACTGTATTGAGGACGAAAATGAACGCATTTGTGTCATTGGCAGTGGATCTTCTGGCGGGTCCCCTATGGAATCAAAACTGCGCCTTGCGTGCCCTTTCTATACTGCCTACCCATCGCGATTCCAGATGATCAAAGCATGCACCAGTCCTGGATTCCGCGACATATCTCGAGTGAAAGAGCATATACGTCGTTGCCATCTGAAACCCAACTACCAGTGCCGGCGATGCCATGAGGTATTTGACAACGAGGCTGATCTGGATAATCATACGAACAAGCCAGAAGTCTGTACGCTCATACCAAGCAACTCTATCTCTATAGGCATCAACCAAGACACCATGTGCAAAATCAATAGTCGAAAACGAACTCGTGGTCCTTCCGAAAAAGAGAAATGGAATCAGATATGGGAAATACTCTTCCCAGACTACCAACCACCAGAGTCTCCGTGTAAACATACATAGTTTTTCTCTATCCTCTGGGTTTTCTCTCTATTGATAACGTCAACTAACAAGTAATAAATAGACACTAGTCCTACGAGTACATCCCAAACCTTCCTGTCTGGCCTTCAACATTATCTTGAATGTCAGTTGACTGATGATATTACCAACGGCTTGCTTAATGAGGGTCTCCAAATGGACCGCGGTGCTATTAGGAGTCTTGTCACGAGGTGCGTCTCTGAGAGGGTGCAACTATTTAGACAGAGGTTCGACCCCAACAACGATGAATCAAAATCCCAGAGCCTTTCGTCCACAGTCGACCGTTGTGAACCGCTGCCGCTTCCGGCAAAGAGCACTGCAGAATCAGCTACATCCACTACTTCGAAGCAGACCCAGTCCTCATGCTTCTTGCAAGCCCAGGGCGTGAACTACGGCTCACTTAATACACAATGCAACTCTACCATCACCAACGGACCCGTATCACCGATCTATTCACCTATTCCAACATTTGGCATATTTGACGACATAAGCTCAACGAGTTGCCCCGTTTATTTTGCCTGATTATTCGAACCTCTTTCTTCCCTCTTAGTCCGGGTTATTCCTATGATATACGAATATTCACGCGGCTTGGTTTATATTTATATTATATTCGACTCATCTTACAAACACATCTAGATTGCCACAGGCTACATAGACCGCTAGACCCCAGGCCCTGGTCCTGGTGATTGCCCCGAGGCTACACCAGACCAGCTATATAGCGGTGACCGCACTGCACACACGAATACTATATTGCTTTCTCCTTATAGTTGGAAATAAACTGCATTTTCAATAGTCGCTTGATCACTGCCCTTCACAGAGATGGATGAAGCCCGCCTTCCCTCCTTCCAGTAGAGACGTGACTTTCTACCATCTCACACCACCTCCCCAGCTGCTTATGATAGTCGAATTCCTCCTCTAGCATGGCTCCTCGAGTTACACAGACATGTCGACGGGACTATTGATGCCAGCGAGGAGGATCTAAACTAAGGCGTAGTGCGTGAGGTTTTGAACTACGAACAAGTGACTGGATTTACAGGATTTGGGCGTAACTTGTAGATACAAAGAGCCAAATCCAAAACCTTTGCGGCGGAGGTGTGTGCTATATGACAGATGCCAGTGGGGTTGCAGTTACGTGACCTAACGTGAACTCAATTTAGAATGTCGTTGAAAACCTCTTTTAATAAGGTAGTTATAGGGTTAGTATGTAGCAGAGTGAGTACTATGCTTGTTTTGATAAGCTGTTTAAAAAGGTCGAATCCAAAATGCTAAGTTGTGCTCTAGGTAGCCCATAAATATATAAATAAAAGCAATACTAATATGCAGATCTAATTATATTCAAAACTTAATCATAGTACGCGTTACAACCTCTTTTATTCTTGAGTTGTGACGGAGTTTACAGGGGTCTAAAAGATCTATTTCTTTCGGAATAAAAACGCCTGCCACTGCCTGTGGGCTGGCGTAGCCGAAGATCTGCCGGAGCACTTGGCAGTCTGTATGGCACTAGCCCTCCACATGAGTTTATATAAGGCATTGCGACATCCAATCTAGTGCCGGAGATAATCCTAGGTATATCGCATGTGCGATTATGACGTTCTAACAAGGAATCCAGCACTCAGACACTGTTGGCGAGAATTATGCCCCCCGGGCAGGGGGGGAGGCTATTTAGGTAGAGCGCTCTGAGGGCTGTTGCGCAATCTCCTACCAATTTATTATTCCCTGGGTTTAATAATATTATGACTACTGCGAAGAACGGAAGCAACCTGACCCCATGTATACTAGTATAGGTAACTTAGGCTGTAATTACATGTGACAAGGGCCTATTCACAAGGGCTTGGAACAGTGTTTATATTCAACTAATTAGATTTTCCGTACATTCCAATTAAACAGATTCTCGTTGCCTGGTTATGCTGGTATCGTGAAGTTGACTGAGCTGCTCGGTTTCGGCCAGCTCTGTGGGCGGAACCGGCAGTTCTACAATAGCCACACCATCGAGCTCTCCTACTTGCCGGGGGACAGGTTCTGCAGCTAATTCGGGTTTCTCATAACGCTCCTCTTCTCGTTTCTTCTCTGCAAAGGTAATGGGTTGCGAGGAAACCCTATTTATGCTATATTAGAGATATTCTAGCAGCCATAATCTATGCGGCAAGACACTCACAAGCTTAAGAAGCAGGCGTAAATGACCAAAAGGCACGTCTCTAGCTGTACTAGTATGCTGAGCTTCGCTAGATCGTCTGAAAATCGTTATTCGAAGTGATTCGACAACACGATGCCCCCGGGCTAATACTTTTCATACTTACACGATGCATCTACGCTGCCACCGGAATAGTCACTGATGGCTATGCGAACAACGATAATGGTGATTACCCTATGATAAGTATATGTCAGTCATCAAGTGCACATCGTCCAACTCATCGGGGCACGTACAGTATACCAAGTAATATGATCCCGCTAATCACTCCTCTCATTCGAGGAGGTAAACGACGAAACTCTCGCGCTCGTGTTATCGGTCTGAGCAGAATAATAAAGTCTATGACGAGATTGGAGATATCGAAAGCTTCGTTCTCTTGGGCAGTAGAATAACAGTAGCCTCCATCGCGAGGGTCCCAGCGCGAGCTAATAGGGATGCAACTGAATAGACTCGTTGCCAAGTAAGCCACACCCCATGCATACACGACGACCAGAAGGATGATGGTAGGTATGCTCTTCCTATACGGGGGTAGTACGCGGCGATATAAATACACAATTGACAGTTTCGTGAACGTGGATGCTACTATCGTGACCAGCCCATTGGCAAATTCAAGCTAGTATATTCAAAACTCATGAGTAACCCAACAGACGAATAATCATTATCGCGTACCTTCAATAATCCGATGAGATCGTTTATCGGTATTGATAAGATATGGGTGCCGAGGGAGTAGGTCGTCACATCTAGTAACTTCATATTAGCCTGGCCGTCGGATGGAGAACATTCATACGTCATTACCTAAGATGTTGATAATCGCATAGCTGATCAAAGGCAACTTGGAAAGTCAGTGATGAAAAAACTAAATCTATGATACGTTTGGTGCGTACTAGTGCAAAAGTGATCATATAATCATCGATGAACCAGCTCCTAGCGCTTGAATGTCGAGCTCGAAGCCTCCATACTAGGGAAACAATGGCGGCAAGGGGAAATATGGTAGAAGCCACAATATTGCCGGCGCCTAGTGAAGATATCATGGCTGTCTAGGTAAGAGCAGGAGCTCAAGACGATATCCAGGACAGGACAATTGATACCCTCACAGCTACTACGGTCGCTCTTCTACCGCTTGACGACGTAATTGGGGAAAGATTTAGGAGAAAACAGTGATCAAGTTGTGCATGAAGTGATGGCATGGAAATATCAGGATTAGATTAGATACCCTAGTCTGGGGTTATGTGTCGAACGACAAGGATTGGATGAAATGAATAGGATCCTTCAATGGCACCTCGAAGTTGGCGAATCCAAATAACGAAGTCCCATACTTATTACACGTACGTTAGGAGCAACCGTATTCATGAGTCTGACGAACGATGGGCTTCTCTACAGATTGCGTTATAATATAGGGCCCATAACAAATTTGATTTCCTCAAGTGAGAGCCGACGAGATCAACACCGCCCCTGAGATCGAGGGCGTATGTGTTTCGGCTGCTATAGTATCTGCATGCCTGTGGCGCCGAACACCTACCTGTGGCAGCTTAGCGGCTTCACCGGTGGATAGTTATGGTAGACGATTGGTCGCAACATGTTATAATTGACATTCTGGGTTAGCATATTTCTATTTTTAGCATATTAGGGATTTAAGTATGCAAGCAGCTGCCGGACTCAATTACCTGCCTGCAACATCTACAATACTACCCTCTGTATATGGACTATGCCTAATCAGAATAGCCTCTTGAAGGTTGTTTTGGATGCCTTCACGCAACAGCAAGAGTCAATTACCGCCTATCGCATACTAAGGTTCCTGACATATACTAAACTACTATCTATACCAAACTACTATTTATACCTATTCATATTTTAATATAAGGAATGGTTTAGCATAAGTAGTAGTTTATTATAGGTAGTAAGTTCGTAGAGGCAGGTATATACAGGTTAGGTGTTGGGTGAAGGCCAGCCCCTAGGTTTGGCACCTGTGTGCAGCTTATTGACAGTGCTAAGCCTTGAATTGTAGGGTTGCCAGCCAAAAATCAAATTGTGATTGGTTGCGACATATCTTACATTTATGTCTTTGGTTCACAACTTGCGCAGTTACGTGCTCTAGCTTTAGAATAAGCTTATATAATATCATATCTGGGGTGTGTTATGGCCGAGTTTATTGTTAGCATGGCTCTAGTGATTGCGGGGATCGTTGTCAGCTTCAAAGGCGGCTTTCTCTTGCTCGTCGACACATTTGTGTTGGATCCCGGGGTGAACTACGCAAGTATGAGGACGGATGATCAGGACAAATGCACACTCAACGAGTACAAAAGGTGGTGGCAAAAATTACCGGTTATCACTCTTCAGCAGATGATATGTCAGGACTTTATTAAAAAGTTCTCAATGAGTTTAAAAAGAATGTTGAATTCTCGTACCGTCTAGGTCGGGTGATCCGTACACTCGCGTTCGACGCACACGTAACGAGAATAATGAATAATAATGCTCAATTGCCAATAACTATTCTAATACACATCGCTAAAGAACTGTCGACCCTTAGCCTGGTCCAGCCACTCGTGCGCCTCATATTCAGTCCTGCTGGTCTTATGCATCCAAATCTGCCGCCACATCGCTGGACAGCTACGCCCAAGCCTACTAGCACTGCCACACGTGTATACGTTCGCGCCCTGGTTGTACATCTCCCACATGCGGTCGCGGTCCTCCCATAGTGCATCAGGCACATGCCGTCCCTTCTGGTCACCCTCCGGCTTCGAGAAGCATGGGATCACTTCTATTATCCCCTCGCTTTCCCACGCTTCTAGCTCAGAGCGATACATGTAATCTTTATCGGGGTGTCGGCAGCCGAAAAAGAGCAACGCACGGCCAAGATTAGCCAAGCCTGCTCGTTTCATGGCAGCGCGCTGCTGAATGAACCCACGCATCGGCGCAATCCCAGATCCTGCAGCGAGCATGATAATGGGTGTTTCGGCGTGCCGTGGAAGACGGAATGACACCTTTGTTGGCCAAACGGTGCACGAGATACAGTCTCCTGGTAGGCGGTGGGCCAGGTAGGTGCTCGCCACACCACGGTAAGTGCCATGACCGCTCATTGCAGGGGACTCAAAGACGTCAAAGGTGATGCTGGCCACTAAATTACCCTCTAATTTGTTTTTCGGATCAATAGGAGATGAGGAAATCGAGTACAAGCGTGGCGCCAGCGGGGGGAGAAGGTCAATGTAGACGCCAAATGGTACACCGAGCTGAGGGACATCCTCAAGTACATCGATGATCGAGTACCTCTTCTCCAGGAGCTGCTGGTACTCTGCGTCCTGATGCATCTTCTCCAACCGCTTGTGTTCAGCGCTGTCAGCAGCCCACGAAACCAGAGTTGCAAGCTGGCGCTTTGTAACCGGAGCAGCAAGCTCGACTCTGCTACGGAGGAAATGGTCAACAGCCAGCGGCTGGGTAGGAAGAAAGTCTTTCTTGCTTGATTGCACAGTCATCATGTCTTCACCACTGAGCCCGAATCTTCTCAAGACTCGGGAGACCATTTCTTCTGAGTTCTGGCCGTGAATTACCAGGTAATCGCCCGGTTCGTAACCGACTCCGGGAGGAAGGCGGACTTCAACATGTCGCTTCGCAGCGCCAACCGAGGAGTCCGCCAGCAGGAGATTGACGGTGACAACGCCGGATCCCATTTGATCTCCTCGGGCCGTCTGAGGGATTATGCTCCACTGATGACTATCGATGTGAACGTCTACGCCAATCGAATTCGGACGTTCCCGCTTGGTAATGCCTGACAAGCTCAGGCACAATTGTTCGCTCCATGCTTCCCACGGTCCGACAAGGTCTTGCTTAACATTGGCAAACCCAGCCTCGATAATTGGCTCACAACCTAAACTTGATAAGTATCGATCGACCAAAGTAGGGATTCGATGGAACGTATGGACCCAATCGCTATTTCCAACGCCGAATACGGCAAATCTGGTTCCCCCGGACAGTTTTTCCCCCTTGGTGACCAGCTGTTCGGCCCACGACACAAACCTCTTTGCATTATCTGGTGGTCTCCCTTCATAAGAAGATGTAATGATAACACATGGTCTATCTACAGGCAGTCTTTCGATCAGATCGTTAAGATCTTGAATTTCGACAACATTGAGTCCAAATTCTGGAGCGGCCTTCTGGAGTGATTGAGCTAGACTTTCTGAGGTTCCCGTGTTTCCTCCATAGAAGACAGAAATAGGTTTACTGGCCGCAGGAGTCGTCTCAAAGCCTCCATTTCGTGTCTGTGCCCCGCTTGGAAGCGGTTTTGGGTTGGGTTTGTGATGATGCTCAACTGTGCCTCCTCCTGGGATACCAAGCATGAGGTTTCGGCCTGGACGACGACGGACCTTGATCTTGAAACCGACGGGCTTGACGCCCATTTGACCCTTGAGCTCTAATTGGTAGTCAGGGTCAGCCTTCTCGACATTGAACTTTTGCAACACCATTGCCATATTGATGAGGATCTCTTGTTCTGCAAACCCCCGACCGATACACGCCCGCAGGCCATCACCAAACTAGTAGGTACTTCGGTGTTAGTGATTGATTGGTTGAGCTAGATCACCGAGTCAAGATGTAAGATGACAATAAGTAGGGGCTGATAGATCATCCATGGGGTATGAAATATATATACTTACAGGCTTCCAGGAGTTTGGAGGGAGTGTTTGAAAGTTCACATCCAGCATGCGTTCTGGTCGGAACTTATCGGCGTCCTCTCCCCAAACCTTCGGATCGCGGTGAAAGTGACGCCAAACGCCTGACACCATTTGGCCTTTCTTGATCAAATACTTGCCGCCTAATGTCGTATCCCTGAGGCAGAATCTCGTCATGAGGCTTGCAGGATGCTGCATACGTAATGCTTCTTTCATACAAGCGTCAAGATACTTCAATTTCCGAAGCATATCATAAGTGAGAACTTTGTTGCCCACTACCTGGTCGACTTCCTGCTGCGCCTTTGCAAGCGTCTCGGGATTGCTGCACAGGAAATAGTATATAAAACAGAATGTCACGCTGGTTGTTTCGTATCCACCACCGAGAAGAGTTGGTATCTGGTACATGGCGTTTTCGATCCCTAGCTTCTCACCTGTCTCTCGATCGATACCATGCAACATGATATTGAGGAGATCTTTGGCATTTGGCTGCGGACTTTCTAGCCGATCCCGAATAATCTTACCGCAAAGGGCTTTCATCTTAACTATGTTTGCTTGCCGGTGTTGTTCGTCGCGGTAATAAAACATATTTATTAGGTCCGGACGGTTCGCTCTCTTTCCTGATTCAACAATGGACTCCTTGAGTTGTTGCATGAATGGATGAGGTTCCTCAGAATAGAACTCGTTAAAACGGTAGCCGAACGCGCAGAGTCCGATGGTATCGAATGTCAAGCGCGACATGTCCTCAACGCATTCAATCTCGATATCGGGACCAAACCGATCCCACTTGAGCACTAACTGTGCACTAAGATCCTGCCTGTATTTATCATAAAAAGATTTGGTCAGCAGGACCCATGCGTGTCGGGACAAGAGACGAAGCATGTTTACATATCATCAAACATCCTCTTCAGTCCGGTTGGCCCTATTAATTCCAAGTAAGCTTTGCCAAGTTACCGCAGCTATTCATCATCCTCTAAGTTGACCTACCGAATGCCGGGATGAGGAGCCGATGCGCTTTCCACCACGCCTTGTCCGTCGACTCAGCGGAAAACAGCCCATCGCCGAACACCGGTCGCATCTCTTTGTGAAGCCTGTGAGTGAATTTGGAGAAACGACTATCATCTGCCATTTCATTGACGAGTTCGCGGCTACCTACAAAAACCCTAGGATATTCCATCCCGAGGTCCAGCTGGTATATGGGAGAATATGTGTCCATGAGCGCCCAATAAGACTTCACAGGGAGCAGTGGATCAAGGTCCGGGGCGTGGCCCAGAAGGCCAAAGTAGTGCTGGTACGGCGGTGCCGGTATTGCGAGCAGCGTCGACTGATCGATGGCTTCTTGTCCATGGTTTTCAGTGGTGCCATTATCTGGACCAGGCAGAGACGACCTGGACTGTGAAAATACGTCCGATTCAACTGGACATTGATTGCTCTCAGTGATAGCCATGTTAAAATTTCTCTGTTCCTGAGCGTATAAAGATTCTGTACATGCTTCCTAGCAGTCCAGATGGGACGGCGTGTAGTGTCCCGGGACTGTGTTGAAAGACAAAAAAACACGAGACAACGGACACAAGAAATCAACAAGGATCGTGGTAATAGGGTTAATGACAACTTACGTCAAATAAAAAAGGGCTGTCGGGTTCGAAGCTCAGCTGCGCACAGAGTGAGTTGTTCGGCGGATCGGGCCATTATTCGGCCTGCACATTCGGCGATATAATTAATACAGGTCCGACCGACTACAAGTCCACTCAGAATACATGGGAATACGAGTGAGCCGGATGTCTGGCCCCTTAATAGTTAGTACCTGGCCATATATCGGCACGGCGAGGGTTTAGCTCGCCAAATGCTAAGTCGAGTAAAGCTGTTGTTGCACCAGTGCGCAGATGATATTTCCTGCTAGTTTATAGTTGCCTTGATATTTTGGAGCAACGACTTCTCTTGAAACACATGTATCGGTATCTGCAACTTCGTCAAGTATAATTTGTTTCAGCTCGAGTGCTGGATTGAGGCCGCGATGCCGTCGGCGATTCCGTCCGTACCCAGGTGCCAAACAGCCATCGTCGCCCAGGGTCCCGGACAGCTTGTCATCCAGAACGATGCGCCCGTACCTGTGCTAGAGCCTGACATGGCGATTGTCAAGACAGCCGCAGTAGCAATAAATCCAGCTGATGCGAAAATGCTCGACTACAGCGCGGCTCCCGGGGCGATCCACGGCTATGACTTCGCGGGCACAATCGTGGCACTAGGGGCCGACGCACTCGCGACAGGCCACTTGGTAGTTGGCGACCGTGTTGCCGGCCTGGTTCACGGCATGAACAAGTCACGGCCAGATGTGGGTGCCTTCGCAGAATATGTCGGTGCCTGTGCCGATCTTTTGCTTAAGATCCCTGATCATATAAGCTTCGCGGAAGCTGCCAGTTTTGGTACTGGCGTTGCGACTGCGTCTTTGAGCCTCTTCAGTGAGCTTGCCATTCCAGTTTCCCTCGACCAGCTACGCGACTCCTATGCTACAGGAAATAGACATGCTGGAATCGACAAAGATGACCGAGAGTTTGTGCTGGTTGCCGGTGGTAGCACAGCCACCGGCACGCGCGCGCTTCAGTTGCTAAAGCTGTGAGTTTTTCGACGAGTGCACTAATATCTATTCGATATATCGCCTGCTTTCATAATAGAATATTTGCACAATGCTGTAATGTTAATGCTCGTTGTCTTGTAGCGCTGGCCTCCGCCCGATTGCAACTTGCTCTCCATCCAATTCTACCCTGGCCCTTCGTTTTGGTGCTGAGAAGGTCTTCGATTACCATAGTCCTACCTGTGCGGTGGACATCCGTGCCTACACGGGCAACGAGCTCAAGTATGCTTTTGATTGCGTTACCCAGGCCGACACGACTCAGCTGTGTTACAGCGCCCTCGGGCGCGCCGGGGGCCGCTATGTCTCCCTGGAGCCCTTCCGAGAAACCGTCGCTCAACTTCGACCCCTGACTATCGAGCCATCATGGGTCATGGTCTTGACCATCTTCGGGCGCAAGGTTGCTCTAGACGGAGATTACGGCAGGGATGCGCGACCTCAAGATCGCCAATTCGGTAGAAAGGCCTTTGCGGTAGTCCAATATCTCCTAGACCATGGTTTGATTGACACACATCCTGTAAAGATTATGCCAGGCGGGTGGGAAGGCGTTATAGAAGGGGTTGATATTGTACGAAGTCAGGCTCTGTCGGGCCAGAAGCTAGTATATCTTGTACCAATAGAGTGAGTAGCTTTTCAATTGCTATAGGTAATGCCATATTCTCGATGTGTTTCCGGCGTTTTATATTACTGTCAATGCCAGTAAAAATGCGTTCGTAAGCCGACTGGGTTTTCATCTCCTTGAAGACGAAGTGTAAATAACTTCATCAGATTTCCCACTTATGTTATCCCTTGTTTTAACTTTTAATAGTAAGGACTGATGGTCTTGAGCATTCTGTTTCATAGCAAAATTCCTATCATTGAGAATTATACACTTGCCCAACACTGGTAGTTCATAAGTCATGTAGCATGAGAGGTGAACCTTTTTCTTTCAGTTTTCGAACACAAAAAAGTCCCCTATTTGAGTATCTGGCTTAATACTAAGTTATAATTATATTAGAATTGAGGTTATTGTAGGTGAATTACTTATTCACGAAAAAAAAAACGTTTTCTAATACAGAAAAAGCCTATCCCAGATTCGCGACGTAACTAATAGGGGAAATAGCGAAACTAAGACGTATATATCTACTCAGTACTCAATAGATTGATTCTAGTTTAATCTCTGCCGGAGGCAGTGGCTTGGCAATGTAGTTACCCGTCTGATTAGCAGAGTGCACATTTCTCGAGTTTCGTACAGCCTCCGAGCCCCTAGCAAGCATTTCGGCGTTGTATTGAGACATAGCAGCCTCAACGGCCACACTATTCCTGATATCCAGCTCACCGAGTATCTTGGAAAGTTTCATCGCATCGATAAAGGTATGAAATCCACCTTCCCCTCGGAACGGCGTCATGGCATGGGCCGCATCCCCCATCAGGACGATACGGCCGGCTGGCAGTTCACTGAGCTCCAGATCACGCCAGATGTGTAGATCCTTCTTGATCCTGTCGACGGGCGTCAACTTGAAGATCTCTTGGAATTTGGGAGGCACTTGAGCTACATGTTGTAACACATAGTCTAGCTTTTCCTGTTGCGTTGCTTTGTGGAGCCAATGGCTGTCATGTTCAACGTTTGGATCTGGCTGCATAAACATCCAGTAGTGGTGACCGGAGACACCATCAGGATAAACATGGTGCACCCCACCGAAGTTCCAGAAACTCATGTCCGGGCCGAGGAAGATATAAGCGCTATGGCCGAGCTCAAGCTGCCGCTTAAAGGCTTCGCCGGACAAGTCGAGTTCGCCGACGATATTGGCAAGTGGAACGAGCTTGAGAAGCTCGCTACCCGGACGTTTAAGCAATTGCTCTCTCACCACGCTATTAATCCCGTCTGCCCCTACCAGAATGTCTCCCTTCGCGCTCGTGCCGTCCTTGAAGAATACTGAAGCTCCTTCTTCGTCGTACTGGATGCTCGTGACATGCTTGCCCCATTGGACAGGGATATTGGTCGCGAGCCAGTTTCGGAGACGACGTCGTTCTGCACGAATGATTGGCATTTCGGGAGAGTCCTACTCTAACACTATTAGGTAACTATTGTCCCAAAGAGATCTGCCTAGTGGTTATTAGAATATTCAATCCACGAACCTGCATACCAAGACGGCCCTCTCTACCGGGATAGTAAAGACTCAGTTGGACAGGGAGGTTGAGGGGCGCGAGGTGGTTTGTTGAACTTTTCAGGTCGGGCATATCGGAAGGGAACGACGCAGCAAGGTCATCAAGGATACTAGAACTATATAAACACCGGCCCTCGGAATAGAGGCAGAGAAATATACACACGTGTGAATGGCAATAGCCCACCCCTGAGGTCGAGAGTCCTCGTTTTCATCACGCTCAAAGACTTCAAAAGAAATGCCCTGCTTTCTAAGACACTGGGAGAGGCACAGGCCGCCAAGGCCGGCTCCAACAATGAGTACATGCATAATTATAACGATGATGATGATATTGGTTTCCCTGTCGTCCTATTAACAGTGCAATAACTCGAATGGACTCAATACCTCGGTAATGAAAGAGGGAGGTTGATAATGTCGTCACGTTATAGAAGGCTCTCATCCAAGTTTACTAAGAAATAGTGTCGCTAATTTCGCGTAGCGCAACCTATGCTATTCTCACGCTTCGCAAGAGACATATCTTTTTGTTAGAACTGGGAATCCAGTAGCTCTGGTAGTATGGCCGAAAGCGGTGTACGGCTGTGTTAAATCGCCGAAGTACGGATGATTACTTAGTTGGATCGGCCCGATCTAGGACTCATTTCAAGTCCGTAGCCTTATCCTGGTTATTGGAGGCGTGCATGGAAATCGCCGAAAGGTTGGCCGGGGTCTCAGCACCAAGTCCGAACGTTTTGAAAATCCTGGAACACCAATGCCTCCGTAATCTAGTCCGGACACGTCTGCCGAGAAGACTTGAAAGGCAGTTGTTGATCTATTCCAACATGCTGGAACTAACATGATGCTTGAATTATTGCGTATGAGCGTTTCTGCACCAGCCAGTGAAGAAATATCTACGATCAAGCGTTATAAGGTAACCGACCCCCCCACGGCGCGACCCCTCGCGGCCACCCCAATTCCCATACAAAACAGCCAAATTCAACACCATATATAAACTCTAGAATAAATCAGAAAATAAGCAACCGGCGGTATACGAACTAAAAAAGTCAAAATATTAACATATCATCTTTTTAATTTTTATAGTCTTATACTTATGTTTAAAAAATCAATTTTTAATTTTTGCTATTAGTATAAAGTAATACATTAGCAAACTTGTTAGCAATTTATATATAAATCTATTAGCACTATATTATACGGCGGTTTCCACAGTGGAGCCACTGTATAAATTCTCTATATAAAATTATACTTAAAAAACCATCCGAAAAAATATAATACCTTTAATAGCGACGCGAATAAAAATACTAAAAATAAACAGGATTTAAATTTAAATAATGATACAGACTAACAAGGGAGGTCCTCCGAACCCACTTGGTAGATAGTGTAGATAAGCCTTGTGTGGATTGAGCCAAGGTTGCCGCCTGCGGCGACCGCCGGCTCCATCCACTCCATCTAATCTACATCACACTTTTACAGACTCAAATAGCCTCACTACCCTTAGCTTACTATGCTAAATAAAAATAGAAAATAATAGGTCCCCACTTTCGTTCGGCTTTAAAATCTTTTTTAAACATAGAGTTTCTTGATTCTACGTACAGTGCTAGCAAATTTGTTAGTGATCTATATACAAATCTGCTCGTACACCACTTTGCACTAACAGCAAAAATAGAAATTTTATGTTTTAAAAATAAGTATAAGGCTAGAAAAATTAAAAAGATTATATGTTAATATTTTGATTTTTCTGGTTCGTATAACGCCGGTCGCTTATTTTTCCGACTTATCCTGGAGTTTATATATGGTGTTGAAATTTGGTTGATTTGTATGGGGGTTGTATGGTAGATGGGCGGGCCGTGAGGGGGTCTGGCCGTGGGGGGCCGGTTACTTTAGTAAGTAACTGCTTGCTCTCACTTTCAGATGGGCACCGAAAGGTAAAGAAATCGGCGCTTTCTTGTTTGTTACAATTATTCGGGATATAAAGGGAAGCCTACATCGCACGAGATGGGCCTATTCACCACAAGATCTCCATCATTCAAATGATCATCACCTAGAACACAATGACCATGCCATCGGGCGACATCGAGCTACCAATCATTGATTTAACTGGGTATTTGAGCCCCAAGACGCCACAGGATAAGGCACAAGTTATTTCACAGGTGCGAGATGCTTGTCAGCGCTACGGCTTCTTCCAAGTCAAGGGCCATGGTGTGCCTTTGAGTACGCAACGAACGTTTCTAGAGAGCCTTGACAATTTCTTTGCTCTGCCGACGGAAGAGAAGAATAAGTTGTCATTTCTGAATAATCCATGCCGCCGAGGATATGAAGCATCCGGTGATACCATTAGGGAGGGTGATGCCCTTCCGGACTCGAAAGAGGTATGATGCGCTGATTGGAATGTCCCTATTATGTTTGCCGACTAATTATGCTCAAGGCATTCTACATTGGCCCGGAGAATGAGACCGTGGGACCATTCGGCTTTCATGGTCCTAATGTTTGGCCGGACCTTCCAGAAGAGAAGTTCCACGGTCCTATATGGGAGCATTACGAACATACTACAGCGCTCGGTAGAACAATTTGGGAAATATTACTCCTAGGGCTCGGACACTCGCGCGAATTGATGGCTGGGTTCACCAAAGAACCGATTGTCATGATGAAGATGATTCGATATCCCCCACATAGCTTGACTCGGCCCGGCCAGTTTGGCGTTGGAGCTCACACCGACTTCGGGGGCGTCACGGTCTTACTTCAACAGCCCAACCGGGAAGGTCTCGAGGTATGGATTGAAGAGAAGCAAGAATGGCTGTCGGTCCCAGCCATTGAAGACATATACAACATTAATTGCGGAGACATGATTCAAAGGTGGTCTGGAAAGCAGTACAAGAGTGCGAAGCACCGAGTTATTAATAGGGGCGATGCGGAAAGATTCTCTTCGGCCACGTTCTGGCACGGGGACTTTGATGCTACAAACCCCCTGAATCCCAACGATCCGGCCAAGGAGACAGTCGGGCAACTCCTTATCAAGCGATTCGGTAGCCAGTTTTCCCTTTCCAGCGAAATTGTTGCAGAATCCATGACTGCGTAGTTAAATTAAAGATCGAATCGTGGCCTGATGAGCCTATCTTCCCGGTGTCATGATACAGCGTCTGGTCCAACGATAAAAGGACGTGCATGTATATACTTAGCTAGGGATTGGTGTACGAAGATCGTTGCTAAACTCTTCCTACGGCTCAAAGAGTGCATGCATTCACTTACAGTTAACCTGCAGTACCTTTAATCTATATACTACAATCGAGGTAGGGGGCCCCTTCTACTAGTTAAGCGATGGCGGGTTCGTTTACTAGTAAGACTCGGAAGTCCATTGTCCCCCGTTGATTCTCGTACTAGCAGCCTAGAGCGTGGGAACGTGACAAATGACACCTTTTATAATATACTATATTACGATACATGAATGAGACATCCCCAACAGATCCATGCTGCTTTACCTTCTCGATTCAAATTTGGTGCCGCTCCCCACTATGACCTGCTGTGTTGTTATGAAAAATCCGAATCCAAGTGTCTTGATGAGTCCAATCCACCGAAGTACTGGTATTCGCTCAAGACCCCTGTCTCCCCTCTTTTGTTCTATATGCGCCTTCAGATCAGCCACGTTGAGGGTGATTGGACTTTCGCAATGTAAGAACTTGGTTCTAGTCTCGATAGGATTGCTTCCCTCTACCCCACCTTTGTAGGAAAGCATAGAGTCGCAGAGCCAGTTGGCAGCTGTTTTGGCAGGAATCATATCGATCCGTCCTTCCCAACCTGTCATATCTGGTATTAACCGTGATGCGTCGACAAAATGGAGCCATTCATCGAGTACCCTTTCCGGGGTGGACTGCGCTGTAGACGGGAGAAAGCGGTAAACGAATGTCGGTATGCCCAATTCGGTAGTGCAACTCTCGAGAATGCGCTCGCTGGCCCATCGTGATGCGACGTAGCCATTAGTGCCGTCTCGGGGAGGGACATTTATGGCGGCTGATTCGGCGACCACTGTTCCTGTTGCCCGGGGGAGGACTGCCGCAGTCGATATATAGTGGATGGGTATACGTCGTGGGGCGGCTAGCTTAGCCAGCTCCTTGGTCGCGTCGACATTGCTAGAACGCAAAGCGTGGTAGTTGTCCCAGAAGGAGCGTGTGGCGCCGATGTGTAGAATTATATTAACCTGGCTTGATAGGGCATAGAACACATCCTTCGAGAGACCAAGAAGTGGAGTTGAGAGGTCACCACTATGGGAAACGATTTTAGAAGACGCGAAAATTTTTCGAGGCTTGTCGGAGGGCGTCTCCCTCACGGCAACGCAATGAATCGCTGCGATGTCCGGGTTCGCATCCAACATGGGAAGAATGTATTTAGCGAGATAGGAAGTCCCACCTGTTATTAGCACAGTTTGCCTCGCCTCTTGATTGGCATAATCCTTGTTGATATTCTCGAGGATACCAGGAATGCTAGGGACGGCAGTCTCTTTTTCCCAATCGATGAGATCGACGCTAACACTCTCCTCGATCTTCCGTGCCATCTCCCCAAGTGTGTTGGCACTGAGAAGAACGACGAGGCGCACGACTACGTTGAAAACTTTTCGGATCCGTGACTGCAGGCGGATGACAAGGAGGGAGTTGCCGCCGACAAGGAAAAAACTGGTGGAAGAAGTGACCACGAAGCCGAGTTCTGTGTTTCCAAGAACATCTTGCCACACTTGTTTCAGCAGCAGCATTGTTTCACTGAGATTTCCGTCATCTTTGGCGCGGGGGGCTCGCCGAGGTAGCGACATACTCTGGATAGCTTTCCGATCCACTTTGGAGTGATTAGTAATGGGAAGTCTATCCAGTGGAATTGCCACAACGGGTATCATATACTGGGGGAGCGGAAGTTGACTGAGCAAGTTCTCTAGGAAACCGTCCATTCTCGCGCTGTCGTATTGTGCTGCAAATACGACGAAGGCGGCTAGAAAATCAGGGTCGCCTTCGCGCAATGTGACAACCGCTTCTGTCAACACACCCCCAGCGGCCACGACGATATTGCTCTCAATGTCAGATAACTCGATACGGAGGCCGCGGATCTTGACTTGGTTATCACCTGCTTTGCGGTTGTGAAAGACCATGGCCCCATCACCTTGCAAATGCCCGATGTCACCGGTGCGATACATACGAGTCCAACCATTGGCTATGTCGTTGGGCGACGCGAATGGATTTGTGACGAAATGTTGGCTCGTTAGTTCTTGGTTGTTGAGGTACCCTAGAGATACCCCTGCGCCGCCAATACAAATTTCTCCAGGCATTCCAATTGGTAACGGTTTCAATTGCTCATCAACGATATATGTGTGATAGTTCGGCAAGGAATAGCCGCAGGGGATCGGATTGTCTTGGACGGCTTCCTTGAGACGATACTGTATTTCCATCTTAGTCGAGGAAATGGAAATTTCCGTAGGCCCGTATGAATTAAAAACACGGAGCTGGGGGAGATCAAGATCGGCGAACCGTTGTAAAATAGAACTGGTTAGTGGCTCACCACCTCCAAAGGCGAACCGCCAATGAGTCGCTAGTTGAAGGTTTCCGGCGCCGTACTGCATCCATAGTGAATACTCCGATGGCGTTGCTTTAGTGTATGTAAGGAAATTCTGCTGCACGATTTTGGTGACTTCGTAGGGGTCCCCACGGTCGGACTCTGGGACGATATACACCATGCCACCATTAACCAATCCCGTGTATATCTGATCGGAAGAGTGGTTGAAAGTGAACGAGCTCTGTTGCAAGACGCGTTCCGCACCCAACTTCCACCTTTTCGTGTATCCCTCAATCTCGTTTCTAAGACCTGAGTGCGTGACGACGATGCCCTTTGGTATTCCTGTTGAGCCACTCGTGTACAGTATCGCTGCGCGTGAATCAGGTCTTGCACAATTTGCAATACGAGTTGATGGCTTAGGAAGTACACTTGATACGTCAATCACGACAGCGTAGGGCGCATTAAGCTCTTGTGTTTTACTTAATGTGGTAGTGTCCGCTAAAATTGCTTCCGGCTGGCAGTCATTTGCGACAATCGCTAACCGTGGCATGGGGTTGCGGAGATCTAACGGTACGTAGACGGCCCCAACACGCATAATGGCGAGCATGGAACATACCTAGTCGGATGCCGGCTGTTGGAAAACGAGTACACGAGAGCCAGGGCCAATTCCAGCATCCTGCAACCTCTCGCTGATGGCTTCTATCCGATTGGCCATTGCCGAGTAAGTAAAGGTATTGCCGACACCGTCGACAAGCGCAGTCTTCGCTCCATTCTGTTGTACCATCTGGTCAACTCGATGAGGAAGCGTTTCAGGCCAGTTGGAGACCAAACGTCGACCCCGTCCGACCTCAACGGCGTGGGTAAGCTGCCTTGCGCTGGATAGTGGCATGGTGTTCATGGTAAGTGATGCGTCACGGGAGAGTATGTCGACGAAATGGATATACGTCTCGAGCAGCAGGTTTGCCGCGGTGAGATCGTATAGGCTCTTCTGCGTACGTATCATAACTAGCCCATCTATAGCATTATCTGTTATGTCCAATGTTACATCGTAGGCTGTCCGACCAGGATGTGCCTCCTGGAACTCAAACTGGCAATCTCCCCAAGCGTGCTTCTCCTGCGCACCCTGGCGGTAGTCAAAAAATGCTTGGAAAAAGGGGCTATACAATAGAGAGCGGTCCACGTTTAGTTCTCTCAGTAACACGTCAAATGGTAGGCGAGAGTTGCCCAGAGCAGCATAGGCCGTGTTGCGAGCTTGGGCAATCGCATCTGTGAAGCGTTGATCGGACTGGCGTGGGAATCGTAATGGGAGTAGATTTAGAAAGAACCCGATGCTGCCGATGACGTCGCTGTCGTTGCGGTTAGCATCAGCAATGCCGATTGTCAATGCTTGGGCATCCGAGAAACTGAATAGCATAGCTTGATACGCGGCAAGATAGAAGTGGAATGGTGTAGATCGCTGCGCCTTAGACAGTGTCTTGATCCGTGCTACAATTCCCGCATCAATACGACATCCCACCTGATGGACCTCGAAGATCTTCATGGCAGTCCGGGAGGAGGTCTTAGCCATGGACAGTAGCGGAAGGACCGGTGGTTGCTCATCATCGGGGAACATTCTTTGCCAATGTTGGAGCTCGGCATTCATCTCACCACTGTCAAAGGCTTCTCGTTGTGCTACGGAAGAATCAGGGAATTGTTGGGGAGGCGCGCCGAGATATTGACCATTGTAAGCCTTTTCCAAATCCGAGAGAAATACTTGGAAACTAACACCATCCATCATGATGTGGTGGTAGCTTACCAGGAAGTAATGGGAAGATGAGGACAATGATAAGAGAATGAGCTTTATCGTCTTCCCGTTTGCGAGATCAAAGACGTGCGTCATTAACTTGGAGTACTCGGCGGCGACATCCTCTTTCGACTCGATCGTTTTATGCTCGAGTGTTACTAGGGAACTACTCATAACCCTCTGATAGGCCTGATCTGCCTCGGTAGGGTCCTCAATGAAGCATGTCCGAAGGGCTTCGTGTCTCGCAGCGACGATGCGGACGGCTCTCTCCATGTCACCTATGCGCAAATTTCCAGCAATGTGGTAGTAGAATGCCACGTTGGATGTTGTTTTGTCCTCCAAAAGGTGTTGGAGAAACCAAAATCGTGATTGCCCGAAGGATAGCTCCACGCTTTTCACGAATTTCGTTGCAATGTCGTCAGATGATGCTACTAGTGGTGGAAGGGGGGTGGTGTTCGGACTGGTAGTGTCGTCGAAGCTTTTGGAAGAGGATGTGGAAGATTGTCGCGTTAGGGTACTCTCGATGGGTTCGAAACCAGGAGATGGCGTTGACTTCTCGATCAAGCTATATTCAGATTCAGAGAGCGACTCGCTCGCTTGGCGTTTAACAGGCGCGAGTTGTACCTGTGAAATAATCGGCCGACGGGCTTCTTGCTCCCCTGTCCCATAAAAACACTCAGAAAACGAAAACCTCAAAATACAAGCCGCGGAAGTGGCACAACAGAAGGTCTGCGTCCGCAGACACACCGACAAAACCCACAGGAATGGCAGAAGCCAGACCCAACCGACACCACTGGAGAACCAGAGACGAGGAAGAGGGTCTACACCCTCAGCTTGGAGGATCAGGTCGTAGTGACCACGAGCAATGGAATGCTGAGCCCACGAAAGGCACGATCTGGCATCATATCTAATAGTTAGAAGGAGGAGATATCTGATTTGGAACGAACCAACTTGTAATACTAGATAAAGCTTGCCACGTCCGAATACCCTTAAGGAGGTAAAACGATGCGGCGGTAACGCCCCGTAACCGACGTTAAACATAATCAATCAATCAATCAAGCTCCCCTGTCCCTTTCAAAAGATCCTCGGGCAGCTTTTCTAACGCTTTTTGACAGAGCTCAGCTATGGATGCACCGCCGATAATTTTAAGAACCGGAATATCCACCCTCAACTCTTTCAGAAACCAGGATCGCACTTCGACAGCTACAAGAGAATCGACCCCGAGCTCGAGAAGAGGAACATCAGGGTCAATCGGCTGAGCCGAAATTTGCAGGATTGCGCGGAGTTTTGCTGAGAAACTATCTATATACAGTGATTGTCAGCAAGAAATACTACGGCTAAGTTATTTTGTACGCATTTATGACCATACCTCGTAAAACCTGCTGAGCCTGTTCAACACGTGTCACTCTCGAAAGCTGCTCAGACACAGGAAGAGTTGTGTTTTTGACGTTTTTTATGGTGTCGGACTGGATATTCTTTGTATCGATGATGCAATGGGAGAAACGTGGGTTTTCGAACCAGGGTCCTCGAATTTCTTCATCGTCACGAATCATACGAATGCCGGTAGTCACTACTGGGTCAGAATTACCATACTCGTTCTTCGCGTCTAGATAGCCGGCAAGGATGGTCTCTGCGAATATATGGTGTAGTTCTGACTCCGAGATAGTCATTAACCCGAACCTTGTTAGCTGGGATATAACAGCTTGGCCAGCTTTCTCAACATATCCGAGGCCGGCGACTCGGCCTATGTCCACGGTGGATGCTGCCAGACCACGGCTACGCCTTTGCCTAGCAAGACTGTTTAGGTAACCATTTGCCGCGGCGTAGTTGGTTTGGCCTGAATTTCCGACCACGCACGCCGATGAAGAGAAGAGGACGAAGAAATCAAGTTCGTCATCGAAGAAGACCTGGTCGAGATTGTTTGTGCCATCAACCTTGGGTCCCAGGACTTCCAGCATAGTGTTAAGAGACATGGATGAGAACAAGGAGTCGTGAAGAACCATGGCTCCATTGGCAACACCGGCGATGGGTGGGCAGCTCTTCCTAATGTTATCGACGACTGCTTTCACACTCTGCTTGTCAGTTACATCCCTATGTTATTATAATTGTTAGCGATAGCTCTCCCGTGGAAGTTTTATTCAGCCATATCTCACGTACATAGAAAAAACTCTGACAATTGCCTCCATGGATTCCATGGACTTCGTCCACTGCTCATTGATCTTGGGGCTACGGCTCGTCAAGCACACACAACCTGCCCCATTGGATATCATCCATTCGCAGATAGAACGCCCAATCTCACCAGTGAGGCCAACAAGAAGGTACGTCTTGTCCTTGGAGAAGAGCCGACGCGCATCAAGAGGGCTGACCTGGATTTCGACTTCTCCACTCAGCGGCCAGTGGATAACACTCGTTGCCGCTTGATTATTGGACGTCTTGTGAATCTGGTCAAGCTGTATAACTAGATTCTGGAAATACTGAGAGGGGTTAGACAACATCCCTATCATTCTCGCCTTTGAAACGGCATCTCCAAGTTTGGCCGCCAAAGCCGCTGTATCATATGACTACGGTAACCAAGACTCATACTGATAAAGATTTGAGGGATCTATACGCTTGTATCCCGGAGACATAGCAAGAGCTATTGTGAAAGATAGATCGCTTGGATCAGTGCCCGGCTGCTGAGTTAGATCGAGAAAATATGTCGGCCGTGCTGGAAGCAGCATCATGCGTATACTATGCATAGATGCATGTGTCTTCAGCTTGATCCACGCTGCGTCTTGGTCTTGCGTACTCTCCATGCACTCCGCATCGCAGGTGAAAACGAGGCGGATAGATTTAGTAGCCGCCTCGTATGAGAGAGCTGCGGCGAGAACACGATCTTGGCTTGAACAGTGTACCAGAATGGTGGTCATCGAAGGGATGTTTTCAACTAGAGCTGTGGCAAATAAATGACTTGCAATAACGACTAAAAGGCTCTCAGTTAACTCTATTGCCTCAACGGTAAGTGCAGGAACTCCTGCGATCGGAGTTATCTCAGAAGAATTAGTCGTGGACAGGACGATAACGGAGTGGTTTGTTGAAGCGTCCTTGCCAATGGCCACAAAAAGGAAAGCATCTCCAATTATATGGAGTGCCTTCAGGCTTGAACTTACAACTTTCACGACGCGCTGGGTGTCTGTTAATGCTGCAGGGATGACTTCTTCCACTAATCTTGGCGATGAATCCGAAGATGATGTCATTGAAATTGTCGAGCTGGATATCGTCACATTCTTCCTGATTGGGCGCTTACTAGAGTTCAGCCTACGGTTCTGGGCGACGTTAGTTATTAGACGCGGAATCATCAGCTGTCCGCGACGAATAGAAGCCTCTGGTTCCTGTGACCATAGCAGGCTTCCGGCCACCCGACCATCCCCCCCAGGTTTCCAGCCATTTAAGGCGCACTGGCGCAGAAGATATTCGGCGATGACGTTAGTGGCGTTAGACTCCGAGTCAGAAATGTCAAGATAACTCCAGCTAATATGTTCCGTCTCGTGGCTCATGGCGCGACCGAAAGAAATGCTGGCCATGTGATATGGCTCCTTGCTTTGTGCCCCCGAAGTGACCCAGAGTATTTGTTTTGCGAACTCGGAGAGTCGTTTCAGACCATCCATTTTCTCTGCTGTTATATCCTGGAATATTGGAGCATCTAGGTCTACCAGGTTGACAAAGGTGCTTCTTGGATGTAGAGAAAGCGTCTCATCCTCCGTCGGCAATCCGCAGAGAATGGTAATCTTCGCACAAAAGCGCCCTAAACTATCTACTAAGCCTTCGGCAATGCGCGCCGTCGCAAGGGTGCTAGTACCGAGGATAACCAAGCTTTCAATGTAGATTGAGGCTGATGAGGCGGACTGTGACAAAGGCCGTCTGAGGAAATTGACTCGATCATCGACAGCCTGCGCAGCCATTATGGAGAAAGGCCATGGTAAAATATCAATCTCGGGGGTAATGGTGTCGATTCCGGAGAATCCGGCCTTCCGGAGGGTATCATGCCAAACCCCTGGTGTTGTCGTGGGCGCATATTTGCGGCCATCATCCACACCAAGCCACCAACCCGGAAGGCCACCCATAATGGTACTCAAACGGATAGGTGAGTTATTGGTCAGCTCAAGCAGCATAAGGTAACCTCCCGGCCTCAAGAGTTGTCGGGTATTCTCTAAAGTGTTCTGTAGCGAAGTTGTTGCGTGTAAAACATTAGACGCTATAACGATGTCGTAGGAGTGCGGCTCGAAGCCTTGACTCGTCGGGTTCTTCTCAATATCCAACATCTTGAACGTCATTTTATGACTATACTGTCTAAACAGCTCCGTAGCCCTCTCAAAGAACCCTACCGATACATCGGTGTAGGTATAAGAGGACATCGTATTCCCTATCTTCTGCAAGGTGGATTTTGTAGCACCACCAGTTCCGGCACCTGCAATTCTGATTAGCCGAAAAAAGTACTCTACTTTATAATGCATTCAACAGCGCGCTTACCTATTTCGAGGATGTTGGCATGGGGATAACGATGTACCAATTGCTTCATCATGCTGGCCATGAAGGAATTGTACCTAGCGAATCCGAGGCCTTTCTTGTAAAAATCGTCAAGCATGTTATCAGCGAGCATATGCTCCAGTATAGTTGTCTGGCCTCGTACGGCAGCTGGAATATTTTCACCAACGGCCGAAATTAGCTTGATATCCACATTATCCCAATATCTAATTGTTACGTTAGGTCAGATGACTACGTTTGGGGTCACGTATAATACGCACCTGTTAATCAAAGCTTGAATAACTTCAGTAGAATCCTCAAGCCATTCCCCCCGTATAAAAGGATGTTTTCCTGTAGCGGCGGTAGATAGGGTATGATCCACGTAGTCTCGAAGATGAGAAAAGTGTTGCTGATGGCTTGTCCATTCCTCGGTAGTTATTTCCGCCTTCCATTTACGAACAAAATGGTACGATACTCTATCACAGGCAATGGCCAGTTCGGTCTCATCAGAAGACGGGCGAACATCGTGAACTATAGAGGCTCCGTCTGGTGATGCAAAATCCCACTTAGTGCTTGTGAATATGTGACGGTCATCTGCCTCCGTCGCGGGGGCAAAAGGCTTAATGGTCAAGTCCTCTATCTGGACCATCCCGAGTTGCCCATCTTCGCCAAACACTTCCATGCTTGCAGAAAACGATTCTGCTTCATTAAGTACAGCACAAACCGGCAGTTGGGACGCGGAAGTCGGTAGAGAAGCACACACCTCCGGGTTCACCCGAATGGTTCTAATGGATATTGGAACATGGAGAGACCAAAGTCGCTCATCTCCCGGCGCTGAGTATGCCAGCATGGAGGCCTGGAATGCTACATCAAGCCAGGTGGGATGTACCATATAAGAAGGAGAATCAGCATCTGTGCTAGGGAATGTGCTAACCAGAACAGAAGATTGATTGAATCTTCGTTTTAGCGATGACATTCCACGAAATGGACCATTGTAGCCATATCCAAGTTTAGAAAGTGACGAATAGAAACGGTCGGTATCAACGGTAGACATGTTCGAGACATTTAGGGGGGTGCAAGATAACGTTGTGGCCATTGGAGTGCCGAACACGATTTTAACAGTCCCGCTTGCCATAAGCTCCATCTCCGGCTCTGCTCCAGCAGGGGAGGGTGAATAGCAAGAGAAATCAGCAACGACAGTAGTTTTCTGATTGCTGTAATTATTGTCTTGTTGATCACTATTCATTATGGCCGTCAGCGTTACAAGAGTCTCAATCCCTGAGTCAACATCCTCCTCAAATGTGATAGCTTTCAGAATATGGAGATCATTGACCTCAAATAGCTTGACAGCCTTGCCAGATGTGAGGCTCCTAGATGCTTCGAGAGCCAGGGCAACATAGCCTGCGGCTGGGAAAACCGGTTGGCCTTGCAGCTGGTGCCCATTAAGCCATGGAACTTCTGACAACTTAAGCACATTTGACCAACGCATATCGCGGGGGGTGGAATCGGGGGACAGAACCCCCAGTAACTCATGGAAAGGTTGCTTTCTAAAAGACATCCTATGAGATCTCCTTGACTCGTGCCAGAAGGCCCTTCCGTGGCTCCAGGGATACGCTGGCAGGCCGACTACTAGCTTTGACTGCGGCGCATCGCCGGCCGTCCGCGACGATATAATCTTATCGAAAGATTGAAAATCGACGCTATTAGTGCCCGTATGTGTCCAAATGGCGCCTAGCGCATCTGCGAAAGCTTGGATATCATTAGTTCCCCTACTAAGTACGCCGATGTAAGGAAGAGCGGTCGGTAGTATATCCGAGATGTTTTGAATTATTGGACCTTTGAGCGCCGGGTGAGGCCCGATCTCGAGAACGAACCCTAAATCCGGGTTACAGGAGATGGCGGTTTTTACGGCGTCCGCAAAAAGAACGGCGTGCGTCATGTTGTTCCTCCAGTAGATACCTTCAATCCCTTCATTCGGTTCCAGTGGCTTGTCGCCAGGATTTACGCACGAGAACCAGGATGGGCAGGTACTTTTGCGGTCGCGAATCAACTGCACATTGCAGGCTCGCAAGGACGAAACGTACGGGTCCCCGCATGGCAACATATGGTGAGAGTGATAAGCTATGTCCACTTTCAAGGGCCTCGCGAACTTCTTTTCTTCATCAAAGACGCGTTTAGCGTGAACGATAGCATCAGCATCCCCTGACAAAGTGACACTCGCAGCTGAGTTATGAGCAGCGATCGCTAGTCGTCCTTTAAATGCTCGCAGGTTAATAAGATCCTGGGCATCCTCACACGATGTTCCTACAGCAAGCATGGCGCCCGTATAGCTATTGCGGGCTAGTCGGGCGTGGAATCCTCTGTAGTATGCAATGCGAATTGCATCAGTCTCCGAAATAAACCCGGCAGCATATGCTGCGGCGATTTCCCCCGAGGAATGGCCCACTACAGCTGTAAACTCGATCGCAGCCGCGTGCAGGAGCTTAACGAGAATAATCTGTAAAGCTGTGCACAAGGGCTGTGATAACTCAGCCTCGGAAATGCGCGACGTATCAGCCCCAGCGAGCATCTCATCCTGGAGGTTCCAATGGGGTCGATCGGAAAGTGGCAGGGTCTCCAAGGACGCATTCAAGCTCTGAACTACCCCACGCACGAATTCTGACGTGCGGATCAAGTGTTCGCCCATGGCCGCCCATTGCGCGCCCTGCCCTGTGAACACCGCAAGTATACGACGTGATGCAAGCTTAGAACTAGAACTAACACCAACCTTCGCCGTAGGGTTCTCCTTAGCTTCTGCAAGCTTGACATCGATTTTCGAGGTGAGATCATCCATTGTCAGCGCAGAGAAGGCCGCTTTGATTGGCAGTTGGCTTCTGCGTGATTGCAAAGTCCAAGCCAGATCCGAGATGTTGATGGTATCTTCACTTTTTAGGTAATTGGAATAGGCCTGTAGCTGGGAAACTAAGGAGGTTTCCGACGCCGCTGAGAAAACGAATGGAATATAGGGGATACAGGCTCCTCGCTCTATATCTCGAGGACTAGCAGAAGAGTCACAGTACTCTTCTAATATGGCATGGGCATTGCTTCCCCCAAAACCTAGGAAATGACGTTAGCAGTTTAATTAGAGTCTTGGAGTCATCTACTCACCAAAGCTATTAACGCTCACTCGTCGGGGAACCCCTTGGGGTAGATTTGGCCACGGTATAAGGCGAGTTGGAACATGCAAACCTCGATAGTACGGTTCGATGGCCGGATTCAAGCTATTGAACAGCAGATTTGGGGGTATCAATCCATTTTGTATGATCCCGGAACCTTTGAGAAGGCCGGCCAAGCCTGCAGCGCCCTCAGTATGACCGATAACAGTCTAAACTCTATCAACAAATTTTGGATACACAACTTGCACGTGTAAGACTTACCTTGACAGATCCTACGTATAATGGTGCATTATCATCGTTAATGCGTTGACCGAAACACTCGTGAATTGCTGCCGCCTCTTTCGGATCACCTACTTTTGTGCCGGTTCCGTGGGCTTCGAAAAACTGCGGGCGGTCTCGAGTATCTTCTAGATCGAGGCCAGCCCTTGCATATGTTTGACGGATAAGCGCCACCTGGGCTTCCGAGCTCGGAACAGTTAAGCCGGTTGAGTGTCCGTCCTGATTTGTCCCCGTCCCACGAATTAGGCAATCTATATGATCACCGTCTGCAATAGCATCTGTAAGTCGTTTTAACACAATGGCCGCTATGCCTTCACCACAAACGTAGCCATCGACGTCCACATCCCACATTCACGAGTAACCAATAGGAGAGAGCATCTTCATCTTACTCTCAAAGACGAATACCTCTATAATTTGGGTCAATTATATGCTTAGGGAATATGGGGGGGTTGGGTGGGAAGGCTAACCAGGCCCCAAGATAACCTGCGTGCCACAAGCCAGCGCAACTCGAGATTCTCCGGTTCGTAACGCCTGCACAGCTTGATGGACTGCGATGAGACTTGAAGAACAAGCCGTATCAATGGTCATGCTCGGGCCATGCCAGTCAAAGTAATAGGAGATCCGATTCGAGATAACTGCACGATTGGTTCCTGTAGCAAAGTATACGGGAATAGTGTTGAGGTCTCGTAAAAGGGTGTCATTATAGTCGACACCCATGGTGCCAACATAGACAGCGGTATCGGATCCACGCAGTCCCTCAATTGGGTGGCCGCCCTCCTCTAGAGCCTCATACACCACCTCAAGCAGTAGACGCTGCTGTGGATCCATAGAATCAGCCTCATGGGGACTAATATTAAAGAATCCCGCGTCAAACTTCCTCGGATTATCCTGCATGAAGTACGATCGTCGCACATTTGTGGTGCCATGGTGACTGCCATCAGGATGATAGAAGCCTGTTACGTCAAATCTGTCTTGAGGGATCTCCTGTGACACATCGCGAGGGTTTTCAAGCAATTTCAACAGCGCCGAGGACGAGGTAACGCCACCCGGAAACCGGCAGCCGCTCCCTACGATCGCAATAGGCTCTTCTAGTTGCGATACCATCTCCGCTCAATTCTGACAGGGCGAGAAAGGCCAGAATATTTCGAACAGAATAGCTTAGCTCAACTCAAATCTTAGTGTGCTCCAAGAATCAGTCATCTGAAAGGGAATGGCGATATTGCGCGTCTAGTTAGTTGTAACTAAGAACAGATATAGTATCAGGCTGACACTAGGTCGGCGGTTGACCTGCATACAAGTCACCAGTCTTCAAATGCAGCACCCAAAACGGCCATTGCGTGAACCGACCGAGCTGGCTCTTAGGAGTGTTCTACCTTCGCCGACAGAGTCTAGCTCGAATGTGGAAATCACATATCGCCGGCTAACCACTCAACCCATGGCCGAAATAAAGTAGCCGACAAGCAGCTAAAGGATTAGAGGAACCGACGGTGTCATTGAATGGGCCATGCCGAAGGCCTACACCGAACGTATAAAAATACCGGGGGTGGAGTTTGCGGATCTGCAACATCTGGGCCTACTTTGTATAGGCCTCATCAGGCCGCCCCTGAATTGCATACGGCTATTTCGCCTTAGGTAGACTATACCTTCTGTGCAAACAAGCCTTCGAACAAGCTTTTGACTGGGCACCGGGGACCGGGCGGCGGCGAAATGCGGTTCGGGCATTTATCACGTAATTATATGTGAGCACTGTAAGCACCGATGAACCAAGTAAAAATCTTCAAGGCAGCATTACAGTCTGTTTTTATCTTTTTTAATGGGTGCCATCAGACTGCTTGCGCCAATCAATGGGACGGTTAAAATTAAGGGGCTGGCTGTTGTCTTAGGTAGGTGTGGCTCATTGACCGAAGACTATCGATAAGGACGGCGGTTGCGTGGCTAAGTAGGTGGTTGTGCCACTAATATACTAACCTAGCTCAGGAGTGCTCATTGCGTTACGTTATAATCAGTGCCTTTTGACGGTGATTTCATCAGGAGCAATCCGGAGCAGCCTTTTTCACAAGGAATCGAAAAGTTGAATGAATTTGAAGATACAATCTCAGCAGTGCGTTTCCCTACGTGTGCTCGGAGGGGCATGTTAAGCACTTGTCGGGTCTGGATCGACGAAGCAATTAGAACGCATTAAAATATACCCTTATTATAGCTTATAACCAATTTTGTGAGTCAATATAGGAGATCGGGTGTAACTTGATTAGCATTAGCTTCCTTTCGCGAAGGCACAGCTTCGGCTATAACAACATGAATGGCTATGAGCTAGTCTTGGCTCTCCCATGCAATATCCTTATGACTTTAAGGTTGTAAGTTCAAAGTAGAAAATAGGCGGATTTCCAGACCCAACGAACACGCAGTGATATACGTAGCTGTGTGGTGTAGGCAGCCTGGTTTCACACCTATGTGTACGTATTGCGTATCTAAGGGTTTGGGACATCTAATATCATGTAAATAATCCTATCCGCGGCGGCAAACTACCGATGCGACGTTCAGAATCAATCAGATCAGACTTTCCGATCCGATCTGATTTCACCCGAACTTCTGAGACAACTTGCTTCCACGAAAATGTAGTCGGTTATTGTAGGAGTTAGCAATTTTAGTCGGCAACTTTGGGCGAGGCTATCCAAGCATAAAGACTAGAATCTGTCCGCCCTGGAAAAGAGGGAGCCCTCTTGACTGCATTGGAGATTGATTACACTTAATTGAATATCATTCTAAGCCCTTAACACAAGCCCTTGTGACACTTAGTCTTGCGAAAATTATCACATGACCAAGACCGAGGAAATCGGGGTCACGGGGGCCATTTCTATTGGCATAAAAAACCAACACCAAGAGGCCAACGACGCTAAGAGCAGGTCGCGCAGAATACAGGTCCTAATCCTAGACATAAATGGAGGCTTGTTGCCCGGAATGAAAGGAAGAAGAGCCATGGATCTTGAGACCTAAAGCAAATTATTAGTTGAATTAATCGATTCCAAGTCATTGAACACAAGTCCATGTCACAGAAATCAGGATGGAGCATGTATGAATAGGAGAATCAACGTCTACTGTACTGCTTAAGACGTAAATTAGTACTCATTGACAAAAGACCGCATGAGGCCCCCATCGATGATTGGTCGAAAAGGGGCATGAATATCTAATGTACTGGACCGGCTCTCCTCGTGGAATCACCTGCCTTGCAGTCGACTCATATAAAGGAACTGGTCGCTCGTCGCCCCAGCCCACTCTTCTCGTAAGCCATGTCGAGCATCTTCATCTGGGCGAATGAATCATCTCGGCTGAGCCAAGTTTGCGTCTTACGACCCTTCACCTGGTTCACGAATTGCTCCAACTGGTGCCTATATGACATCCACCAGTCCTCTCCAGGTAGCTGGGCAAAGTCGCCGCCGAGGTCCTTGTAGTTGTAGATTTTATGGAGTTTCTTCTCCTCCCACTTCTTGACAACCCTCATGTTCTCATCCTTACTTCGGATCTCAAATTTGTCCTTGATATCTACCCGATTCCAGAAGACGCCGTGGACGTATCCGTGTAGCGTCAACTCTCGCGCCTGAACCTTTTGTTGGGAGGCGGGAAGCGAGCTATCGGGGACTACGGCTTCTTTTAATGTGACTGTCATGTGCGAGGGTATCCACACCGTCGGGCCCTTCAACGTACTGTAGGCCTCACCAATACCACCGTTAGGGAAGCGAAACTTAGCTTTGAACTCGTAGTCGCACTTGTCATGAACACCTTCAGTGTAGGACTTGGTATCGCAGCTCAAACATTCTTCTGGTTCGGCGTCAAAGACGTCGCGAAGCGCAGCAAAGTTGTAGGTACCCATCTGCATCATGGTGCCACCGGCCAAGGAGTAGTTATAGTAGATGTCGTCTTTGCCCGTACCCCACCACGGAACCATAGAAGAAGCGTAAACATGAATAACGTCGGCTGGGTTAATGAGGGAATGGAAAAAGTTATACGCAGGGTAAAATCGGTTGTGAAAAGCTTCGAGGATAATAGGGGCGTTAGGGTGAGATAGCTCTGGTAGATTGAAGAGTATCTCGGCCTCGATGGCATTAGCTACCGACGGCTTCTCGACAAGAACATGTTTGCCAGCGCGGATGGAGCGGACCGCCCACTCATAATGGAGTGAGTTGGGCAGAGGGATGAATACACAGTCGATGTTTGGGTCATCAAGGATGTCTGATATGCGTATGGTGAGTTATGAACGAGAGGAATATTGTCGAGGGACTTAAGGGTCACCTTGATAGGAATCCTTGACCTCGGGGATTCCGTGCTTTTTCGCGAATGCCTCGGCCCTCTTTCGGTCTCGAGCAGATACAGCTTGCACAATGACTTCAGGGTGCGACTTAGCAGGTGTGACTATCGCCAAGGGGCTGTATGCCGTCAGCACCAAGTACGGGGACTAGATGCGGAACAAGTCCAGCCTGAGAAACACTTACGCGGCTTTCGCTGCGCCCAGAACACCAAATCTGAGGGCGTCCGGCTGCTTCTTCACCTGCGGCGGGTCGAATGCCTTCCGCAGGCGGTTGACTGCAGATAACAGGGACCCCATCTTGATGCCTTAAATAGGTGTTAGTAGTTGACATACTGTTCCTTGGTGCACCGCAGCAGCACTCACATTTCAGGGGCGTTATATAGAAGTGGGACACGCAAGGAACTGAGGATGCAGGCCAGATGAGCGGGATTAGGAGGAGTAGAGGACACAATACGTGCCCTGTATAGAACATAGAACTGCGGTGTTGGGGTATTAATGCTCGGCCCAGGAATGCCGAACAGATCAAGAACAGGCCTGTTCTAGACGGGGCAGAGCCGGTTGCGCGGACTCATACAAGCATAAGTCTGTCATTCCATCGTTGGGGCCTGCTGCCAACAATCTTGTAGAGGCCAATCACGCAGTGCGAAAGTCGCCGAAGGGGGGGCCACAGAGAAGGGATTTTGTCTGCGAATGTGACCTTGTATGCGCGCCGTCACATCTCCTGCACCCATCTAATGTGCGTTCCGGACGAACAGCATCGATACACGGACAAACGTTCATTATTTTTTGGAGAGCCTGTGTCTGCGTGACAGTGGGCGTCGTGCCTCTTTCGCCTGGCATCCCTGACTACTTACTTAGGTAGCTACCGTAGATAGCGAGTCTGGAATAAGCCAACCTAGTTTTTCGCACCGCTGTCTTTGTTGACTCGTCTTAGCTAGCATGGATCGAGACAATACTATCATCACTGATGAGGGCCATGAAAAACACAGCGGAAAGTACCTCATTGGCTTTCATCTGTGGTTGGTCTTCGTCGCATTAGCGTTGAGTGTCTTCCTGATAGGCCTGGATTTCGTGAGTCTTCCTCCTATCTCTCTGTTTGAACTTGATGTGGCTGGCTAAGATATTGGAAGACCATCGTCGCTACGGCTATCCCTGCTATCACCGATGAATTTCACGGGATTCGAGATGTGGCCTGGTACGGGCCAGCTATTTTCCTAACCGCCACTGGTTTCACGTCTAGCTGGGGGAAAATATACAAGTATTTCCCCCTCAAGACTAGTTACTTGGTGGCCATTTTCATCTTCGAACTGGGCAGCTTGGTCTGTGGCGTCGCACCTTCGTCCAAGGCACTTATTATCGGGCGTGCCATTGCGGGTGTTGGAGGCGCAGGTATTGCGTCCGGCGCTTACACGATCGTTGGTTTCATATCCGAGCCGAAGAAGAGAGCAGCCTATATCGGTATCATGGGCGCCGTCTATGGCGTTACTAATGCGTTGGGCCCAGTAATTGGAGGGGCCTTTACAGAGATGACGACTTGGAGGTGGTCAGTCCTCTCTCTCTTCCTCCCTGCGTTCTCAAATAATGTGACTAACGGTAATGACAAAAGGTGTTTCTATGTCAATCTTCCAGTTGGCGCTGTGTCAATTATTGTGATCACGCTCTTTTTTAAGAACCCAGATGCCGCAAAACCCCAGCAAGCCAAATTCACACAAAAGCTACTACACCTCGATATAGTCGGTATAATATTAACGGTTGGCGCGGTCGTTTCCTATATCCTCGCCGTCCAGTACGGTGGCCAGATACAGCCCTGGTCATCACCTATGGTGATCGGGCTTCTTGTCGCGACAGGTGCCATCTTTGTTCTCTTTGCAGCGTGGGAGTCCTCCCAAGGCGAAAGAGCTATGATCGTATATCGCCTTTTAAAGCGTCGTGAGATTTTCTTGGCCGGACTGTACACCATGTTCCTTGGTGGTTCGTTTTTCACCATGGTGTACTACCTGCCCATTTACTTTCAAGGCGTCCAGGGAACGACTCCAATAGGCTCGGGTGTTCGGAATCTGCCATTTATCCTGGGTTCGACTTTCGGTTCTATCGTTTCTGGTATCTTCATCTCAGTAACTGGACTTTCCACACCTACTATGCTTGGAGCTTCCGCCATTGGCGCCATCGGCTGCGGTGTCTGTGCGTTGCTCGATGTAAATACCACGAGGGGTAAATGGATTGGATACCAACTTTTAGCCGGACTTGCTCTCGGCTCTGGTTTCCAGACACCTATTATTGTAGGCCAAGCTAGTGTCGATATTCTCGACATATCGACGGTTACGGCTATGCTGGTATTCTTCCAGACTCTCGGTGGCTCCCTGTTCGTATCAGGGGCGCAAGCAGGCTTCGCCAATCGGCTCCTGCAACTTCTGCCTTATTTAGCGCCTGATGTCGAGCCGAAGCAGGTTTTGTCAATTGGTGCTGGCGATATTCGCAGGATGTTCCCAGCCAAAGATGTCCCAGGTATCATCATGGGCTACAGAGAGGGGTTGGTGGTGACGTATGCCATTGCCACTACTGCAGCCGGTGTAGCATTCCTATCAACTCTCTTCTTAAGTTGGAAACGACTAGACACAGACGCTTTAAAGCAAGCCACCACTGCTTTATAGCGTATCATCTCGATGTGCTGACGGCCATCCCACGCAACTAAGACCTGGCCGAACAGACCACTACCTCTACTCCGCCAAGCTTTTCAAAATGAACGTGGGATGCAAAAGGCGAAGACATAGCTAACAATAATGAGACAAAATAGTAAAAGTAGACGTTAAAGAATATGAATTTTCTATTTAGGTTATAGAATGTTTTAGGAAGAACCATGCCTAACCGTTGTAATATCATCATTATTATCTTCGTCGTCATTAATGAGCTCATTGGTCCTTGTTCCCATATTTCCTAGGCCGCCGAGTACGTAGCATTGTGTAGAGAGAAGTCTACCACCAGAGGGAATGTTTGAAGCGAAAAGGATGTGACTAGAGCAAAGCAGATTCCATTCGGGGGGTGAATATGAAATGCATATCTTATCCTTTCAAGCATAACGGCAGCTTAACAGTGTCCAACCGACTCCCTTCGGGTCCGCCCTGACCCAAGCCTAGAGGCCGAGCGTTTGTTGAAGGCGCCTAAGGTAGTGCTGCACCTCCATTCTCAGGGCTCTCATCGCATCAGCTTCTGGGTTGGGTGAAGCGGGCTCACCCAAAGTTAGCTGGGGAGACAAGTATGAGTCCACGGCTTGAGATTGGCGCTCGGTGAGATACGAGCAGAGTTGCACGACGATGAAGAGGTGCATATCGGCTAGCGCAGCGGACGGCAAGTCCGTGCTGGCACTCTTGTCCTGGGGTAGGGAGGCAGTCGGGTGAGACAATGTTGTACTGAGCCGATCGGCGTCATGCTGCAAGGCCGTGAGTAACTTTACGTAGGTCCCCAGGAGCATCGTGTGGCATGCGATCACAAGATGCCGGATGACGGAATTGGAGTACTGGCCGGGCGCATGAGCGCCAAAGTAACTTGTTTGCCCAGTGTCCGGGGCGGCATGGGACTGCTGTAGGGGGACGTTCGCCGAAAGATCCGAAGGCGTCCCATGAGAGGCGGGTCCCGCGTTGACGGCCAAGCATCGCAGGGTCTCCAACAATTCACGTGTGGCGGAGAAGGCCTTGTGGAGGATCACGCCCATCTCGGTGATCTCGGAAGCTGGCGATGCCCCGAGGGAGTCTCGGCGACCCACCCCGGGCGGCAACGATGTATTCACATTCGTGGATACATGGACCAACCACTCAGCTACTAATTCAAACGAGGGACTGTCGATAAATGGGCTGGTTACGATTGTTTCTTGACTATTGAGCGTACCGGTTGCCAAGCGACGTTCGGCCAGGGTAAGACTAGACTGATGCAGTGGGCTGAGGATGGTGCTTAGTTGAGATAGCTCCGCGATGCTGTCATGGTGGCTGTTCTTATCGATGGAAGGGCCACCCCGATTCTCATTTCGGGTTAAGGGCCCGTCTGCTGACTTCAAGGCGCCATCATGGCCAGTAGGATCCCCGCCGTTTCCCCTTTCAGGAACAAACCCGTCTAATATGTTTTGATAGCCATCAGTGAACAGTGTATCAACGCCGCCTTTAGGATCCTCGGCTGTATCTGGCGCTGTGATCATCTGGGCCCAGTTAAACTCGGCGGTATTTATTCGGCTATCGTCCCAGTCTAGAGAGTCGAGCCAGCCCCATGCAGGCGTGGGTAGGTCTGTAGGCGCCGAAACGGTTGTATCCGCCGACTTATTTGCGTTTGTTTGGCCACCGTTGCTGTTGTTTATAACCGAAGGGTTATTGCGCCTGAGATTCTGCATGGCCCGCATAGCGGTAGTTGGGACATGACCGGCCAAAACACTGGATTGTGCGGTTTGTTTATACATGCTTGGCCGCCCCTTCGGCAAGCTCGAGCTATATACGCATTCAGCGCCTTGCCGAAGACATCTGTTACATGGGGCCGCATCGCTGTTATCCTCTCGTATACATCGAAGCTTCTGCCCGTGACATCGATCACATGACCGCCGCTTTGGCGTCGTCATGAATCTCCCACGAGCAGGCTCCATCATAGCGGAACCGCACAGGTATTGGTTCCAAACAACTAAAAAGAGTGGAAGACGGGAGCCCAGAGGCGGCGCAGGTCTCTCGGTGGGTCAGGGAAATTGATAGAGCGACTACACTCATTCACCATGAAACACAATCAAATAGCTCTCGTAGTAGGTCTGTACTAGGACTGTGGAAACTTTATACGTATAAAGCTGACGGAGGCGCCCACTGTTGGTAACCAACATGCATTCTCGCGTGTTTGGGTAGTATGAGGCGTTTTATCGCATGGGATCGGCGTTCTATAGAAGCAAAGTGTTAATACTTTAATTAGTTTTAAAAGGATCCAGCTACTTAAAACAGATTAACAATTAGTTCAAATTAAATAAACAAATAGTAGGAAGTAATTAAATTTAAAAGCCGTCTTTGTGCTTTAAATTTGACACAATGTGTTAAGGGGTGGCGCTGCTGCGCGGCGCTACGCGCCGCGGCACCATCAGACTCACTATAGTCTAAGTTAGTCATTTAAGGCAATCGCCGAAGGCGATTGTCTGTGATGGATCTCCTTCGGAGATCCATCAATCTACTTACTTTACTACCCATGGTACACTATACCAAAATTAATTAAGACAAAATAAACTATTTATTTATTTTCCGGGCCCGTGTATAACGCTGCATAAGATAGACATACTTTTCACAAGAGTTGGTCCGGATAGACCAGGTGGCTTTGAGACTCACCTCTCAGGTAGCTTGAGGCGAATTCTAAGGCGGCACGTAGTATTGAGGGTACTCGTGTTATCGACTGGCATAGGCTAATTACCTACGTCCATTGTATCTGTGGTTGAGAAAGCGCATATGGTTCATGGGTTAAACCCATGATTCTAAAAGAATTGCAGATAGCTATGGTAAACATACATTATTGCTGTTCATTTCGTTCCAGCTACCGCACGGGAAATAGTACATATGAGGCTGCAGTGTGTTGACTGCATGCTAACTCTCCCCGCTAACACTATGACTGTCAAAAGGGCTTATGTAGAGCTTGGAATAATATTCATTTAAGAGTAATAATCTCTTAATGTAGTCAAGGGGGCTATGTAGATCTCTAGATCCCCCTTTCGAAGGCGGGCGAATCCCAGTCTTTATATGCGAATAGCCTCGCCTAAAGTTAGCAACCAAACCGCCGACTTCTTAAAATATCCGACTGCATTTTCGTGCTGCATTTTCGTAAACCAAACTGTCTCAGGCTTCGGAAGAAATCAGATCATGTCTTCCGAACTGATCTGATTTCACCCGAACCTCGTATCGGCAGTTTGCCGCTTTGCATAAGACTATTTACAAAATATCGGGTGTCCCAAACCCTCGGGTACAGAATACGTACCCATACAGTACGTGTAACAACAACATCACTACAACCACAGTCTTTTCTGAAGTTAATCCTGTATTGGTACCGTATACAAACGGCACGCTCAGATTGTAGGGAGCGGGGAATACAGGGAAGCCTCTGGCCACCACGCCATCCCGGCGTGGAGATAAGCATGGACAGGGATCCAGCCCCTCCCGGTCATCAGTAAGCGGCCTGCATCATCTTAGCAAGGGATATTCGCCACAAATACCGCATTAACTGTGTACGTTTTCACCCCCTAACGTGCCAAGATCTGGGGCGAGTCTACAGTGGGGCTCCATCACACGTATGCGAACCCGAGGGTTTGGGACACTCGATATCATGCAAATAATCCTACACGCGGCTCCAAAGTACTGATACGAGGTTCGGAATAAATCAGATCAGACCTTCCGATATAATCTCATTCTACACGAACTTCTAAGACAGTTTGCAGCCACGAGAAATGTAGTCGGTAATCATGTTGTAAAGAGCGACTAGTCCAGTTGGAGCGTCGGCAACACCACCTACTCCTGAGTCTGGAGTAGGTTCTCTCCTAGGCTTGTTATTATTGGATTTGCTTTTAGGTTCCTCTCTTGAACTGGTATTATTTTTATTATGTGTATTATCTGCTCTAGCCTTTTGTTATTGGTAGCCGAGTTAGGCTTGTTGCCGTCGATGACTTTATGCTTGTGAAGGCTACTATTTTGGAGATGCTCAACCTGTTGCCGCCCCACTAGATATAGTACCTAGTTGTTACCGTCATTAGGAGCTCTTTACTGTAGCTTGCGCCGTTGCGCTATTGGTGTGTTTTTGTGGCTCGTGGTAGAAGGCTCTTCTTCTGCATTTGGTATTTTTTTGCTCGTTGCTGAGCGTTGTCCCTTAGTAGGGATAGTTTCGAGGTTCTGGTTGGCCGCTTGCAACTTTTCGGCAGACATGGTAATTTTCATCACAAGGGGCGGGATAATAGAAAGAAGACTGATGGGACCAAAACAGTTGTTGTATTAGTGTTCGTTACTCCACTGTGTGGAGTGGTGTGTAGTTATCTATATAGTACGAATTACTACCACACTGTTCCTTCCTGATCTAACTAATAGGTGTTTTGCAACGAAAATGATCAGAGTGGGTCCATACCTTCGCGGGGCTCCTAGGGGGTTAACGAGCCTTGTACCTTACTGCATGTGGCTCTAGTTCGCGCTACCTAGGTACTGTAAGTACCTAGTACGTAAGGTAAGGGCGTCCACACGCCTATCTCTTTGGTCTGTAGGTCACTTAAACAGCGGAATAACGGGTGCACAATGGACACGGTGAGATATGCCCGATAATATTTGAATGGTTTCTATTTAATGGTATAAGTCGCCATTCGCTATTTCAGTCATCGAGCCGTTAGAAGTGAAAGGATACCTACATCACCGGGGGTGTTGTGTTGCCCCTAAACTCTTCCTCATAGGCTACATAATCCCTGCCAGTTTTTACTCACCCGTAGTGAGGATACGTCTGCTACCTAGCTAAGGTACCTACCTAATTAACCCAACCCCTATAACGCCCACAACCCCGAGAGCCCCTATGGGGTTACCCCTTTAAATCTATAAAATATATGCATTAAAATCTATTACCAGGTTCCAAGTTGTCCAAGTAGGTAGGTCAACATCGAAGGCCTTGCGCTTTTAGCTATCTGATTATGACCGTATAATTTAGTCTCTGTTTATTTACTGGGAGGTCAATGAAGTCGCTTTATTTGGATCTGGATATGTAGAGTAACGTAATCGGAGTTCGGTCCAACATATCTTATGCCACAAGAGTGCATCTGACATGTTCGGCATGTCGGATATAAGATCTATGCGATGTGGTGACACAAAGTCGCGAGCCGTCGGACTTAAGCGGCTCGATGGGTCTAGGAAGGTTAGCATAGAACTACTGCTTACCGCGAACATGTTGTCTATTAATGATAGGTAGAGGTATTTATAGTCTGATTATTCCTTGCCAACTTCTGGTCTACTTGTTTCAACTTATCCAACCTGAGACCGAGCAAAGAGCACACACTCCCGTTCACCATGCCGTTCCCGTATAAGACCGTGCTCATTACCGGCGCCACCTCTGGCATCGGCCACGCTCTCGCAGAACGGATGATCGATGTTGGAATATTTGTCGTTGCCGTAGGGCGAAACCAAGAGCGCCTCTCCGAACTTCAAAAGAAACACGGCTCCGATAAAGTCGCCGTTGAGAGACTTGATATCTCCAATCTCACGATCTTGCCTGGCTGGTCAAAGAAGTAAGAGACGCCGCGAGTTTCTGATCTTGATACATTTTGTCCGGTTTTCTAACACTTTTGGTATAGGATGATAACCACCTACCCCACCATCGACTGCATTTTTCTCAACGCAGGATTTCAGCATGTTGTCGACTTCACTAACCCGTCTTCCATCGCGCTGGACAGGATCGATAGTGAAGTGGCAACTAACTACTTATCCTCAATCCACCTCATCACGCATTTCCTTCCCCACCTGCTGTCGAGGAGGCCTGAGCCCAGTGGGATCGTGCTCGTGAGCTCTAGCCTCTCGATCGTCCCCATGCCCCAGGTGGCGAACTACTGCGCAACCAAAGCCGCGATGCACAGCCTCGCCTGGTCTCTGCGTGCGCAACTCGCTAATAGTGGCGCGAGCAACATGCGAGTCGTGGAGGTGCTCCCGCCCGCGGTGAAAACGGAGTTACATATGAGGCAGGGGCGAGGGCAAATAGGCATGGAACTCGGCGAATATATAGATGATACATGGGAGCAGCTGACTTCGTCCGAGGAGATCCCTGAATGTCATCCCCCAACGTCCCGCACGCATGGTGGTAATGGACTTGCTGCAATGGAAGACAGCAAGAAGAGGGTATTTGCAGCCACCTGGCTGAGATGATAGTGTCTACTATTTAGTTCTATTTAGTTATTCCTGCACCCGTAGCTCGGTCTTGTGTCATATATGTTTCTATGTAAGCCTTGATCGTCCGAGACTTCACTCTGTACGTAGTATTTCTTTAGTTAGGTAAAGAACTACCAATATTAGCATCACCTCGTCTGTAGTGAGCATCTCCTTACCATCATTAATCACTCTACTGTTTTCATACTTCGGTAAAACTGAGTCAAAATAGTAGTCGATAATGAGTGGCCCGTAGGCCATGGATGCAAGAAAAATAAAAATAACTACCTCCCAGCGCAAATTAATCGAAGGCGGGAACAAGGTAGAGAAGAAGATAACAAATATACGCACATTGTGCGCTGTGTTATCAATTTCTCTTAGTTTTCTAAGACGACGATTGGCGTATACCTATTATCACAAGACACAAAGAGATTCCTGTATATAGTGAAGTTAGCCTGACACAAGCGTTTAGAGACCTTCGTGTAACAACAAGAATCTACTGCATACCACGTACTAGGGTTTCTGGCACCTATTAAACTAAATATATCTTTAGATATCCTGATTGGCATTGCTGTGCCGCGGCCTTCGACGTAACCTAATATTGAATCCGGACTGTGGAACGAACCAACGGTTCTGGACCTGCCAAGTTGTACCCCTATCGACAAGTTCGAGGTCATATGCTTGCAGTAGCGTAGGAACAAGCTTGAAAATCTCTAGGTAGGAGATGTGCTTTCCCAAGCATACCCGGTGACCGGAACCAAATGTGAGCAGCGCGGCATCCATCCTCCTGATATGCTCCTTGTCGGCGTCGAGCCATCTCTCCGGCCTCCAGAGGTCCGCATCAGGACCGAAAACTTCAGGATCGCGGTGCACAACCCACGCATTCATGCCGACGATGGTTCCGGCCGGGAGAAACGCGCCGCTGATTTTAAGGCCTTCTGGTGGGACCACACGTTCCAGATGCAATCCAAACGGCGGGTGAATTCGTCCCGCCTCTTTGAAACACGCGCCCAGGTACGGCAACGCACAGCTCTCCTTCCAAGTAACTATTCGAGAGAGCTCGCCCCGAGCAGACGCCTGATCTAATTCGGCGCGAAGCTTCGCCAGGCTACTAGGGTGTGTAAGAAGCTCGTGGAACATGGTTCTCAGAAATATGGCTGTGGTATCACTTCCCGCAATAATGTTAGAGGATATCCAAGCAGGAAGCGCCCTGTAAAGAAAGACACAGTCAGCGTACGTGTTATGCAATCATTATAGACGCGATACCAACGCAAGCCAATTGACCCAAATAAATTGATGAAGCGAAAGTAGATTTAGAAAGACATGCCATGAGGGAATAGATGGGTCTTTTTCTAGAGCAGCGAGGAAGCGCGACAGAAAGTCACGGCTATTATACTGATGTTCCTTCGTCTCTGGGGATGAAGATGGCAAGGCGCGACGCTCCTGTTCGCATTTGTTTGCGAACTGCACCATGGGTGACCAAGTGGGTGTCCGCAGGCGAGACACGACCTTGTTCTTCACCCACAACAAATCGAGCCAGGGCATCTGACCAATCTAAAGGCAACCTTAGCAAGAAAGACAGATACAGTGAACTAAGGACGTAGATAATGGCTTACCACAGCCACGTATTCGAACCACTGCCAGATGCTAGCCATAATTCCGTCAACGTCGCGACCCTCTTCAAGAAACCCCAGTCGCTTGGAGAACGTAATTTCACCAACTACATCAAACTGTCGCCGAAGGTCAGTATCAGAGCAGGGCGATTAGGCGACACGGGCCAATAGATGATGCTAGTGCATACCGCAAAATACTGTAGCCAAGCACCGAAATCGCAGACCTCTTGAGTTGTGACGAAGCGATGATCGAGCTCCCGTTGAAACACCTCAATGGTGCTGTCGACCAACGGTTCGAACGATACGAGATTGCTCATTGAGTACACGCTAGCGATAGGTCTCTTGAGCGTGCGATGGAGCTTCTCGTCCTGGGTGGCGAAGATGGTTGGCAGAATTTTACCTTTGCGCATTGGAGGGATGACGCTATAGAAGTCTGATTTCTTCAGCGGATTTCCCCGTAGGCGGTAGATTGTGTCTACCGCCGCCGCGGAGCCCACCGACACGGCGTTGGGCCCATACAGCACGAGTGGTGCCCATTGTGCGTTTGTCCTATTCCCGTAGGAGCGGTGGTCTGAGATGTGCTCGTTGTGGGCATTGCGACGGTAGACACAGTAGAGACGAGGAATGTTAGAGATTCGAGATAAGAAAGGCCCCGGGATGTGGGATAGACGGATATACTGTCTGATGCTGCGAAAACACAGGAATATAAGCGGGGAGATAAGCGCTAGATATAGAAAGGAGGAAAAAGACAGATTGAAAAACGAGGAGGCATAGGCCGTGACCTGCATTTTCTCATCATTGGCTGCTGGCGACGAAATGTAGCACTTTCAGGTCTACTTGCGCAGGATGATCTAGAATGAATACTCTCGCCGTTTGTTTCCTTCTCACATTGTATCCCATCGTCTCCTAGCCCCTTTTATAATTACATCAAGTATAATAAAATCATACAGATACGGATGCATGGGTGTCGGCTAACGGCGGTCTCGGATGTGTATTATCCGAAGTAGGGCATGTAGATAGTTCATCGCTGCGGAGTTCGGAGAAACTCATACATTATATGACTGGCAGATTTCAGCGATGCATACATTAGGTAGGTAATCAATATCCAAGTATACATCACTGGACCGGCAGCTGTTATGCTAAATCCGACCTACAACATGCATATTGAGTGAAGTTACAATAGACTTGTTTTATTTCCCAATGTGTTTCACACCAACTAGGCTAGTGCGGTCTTGGCGGTCCCCTTTAGGGGGTCGCCTATAAAAGGGGTCACCTTCGCCGCGTACACGCGTCTAAGCTCTTCCTCCGTTGCTGCACTTTTCGACCTCTTCTACAAGGGAAGCAGTTTTTAGTAGTAGTCGAGAGGTTTTTAACGCACCCACCGTCCTTTGTGGCAAATAGTTGCCTATAGAGCGGAAGAAAAGAAAGGAACATAAGATTCGACTTTTTTAGTTGTAGGCAGCTATTCGAGTCCTAGCAGCTGGCTTCGCGGAGCGCGTTTTAGGCCTCGAGTAGAGGCCCACCCTCCCAATATATGCATTTACCCAACCTCTCCGCATGTCTAGCTGAGTGATATGTAAATTTATGGTGATTATATATACATCATATAAGTACCAGTGTATCACTAGATCTCATGAAACACATTCAATAGGCAACACAGCATTTTTTGTTTTCTTTGGCTCAGTACCAGCAGAAAGGAAATTTCATAGCATGGAAAATACAATATCTATTTCTTATCGGTAAAATACATGATATCAAATACAAGAGTTTGCTCGAAGGGAATAAGTCTATGGGAAGAAAACAACAAAACAAATCTATAATATGCCGTGGAATTAAAATAACTAAATCAATCGCATAACGAGGAGAATGAGAAAAAGGTCAAGGGGAAAAAAGAACTCGAATACATTCAGTATGCAAAAATCCCTTAACAGAACCAACAATCTCATCGAGGAGGGGCACGGTGGAATGTTTTCAGTTTCCGTGCTTAATATCGTCAACGATCTTCTCAGCAAGCGCATCTAGACATCAGAAGAAGTTAGCTTCAATTGCTGAGATGTTTGAACTTTATTAAGGCAAGCGGCCATGTCAAGAATAGACTCACAGATAGTTGACATGGGGTGACCAGGGGGCAGTATTGGCAAGCTCGAAGCGTCTACCACACGCAGACCAGTGACGCCGCGGACTCTGGCATGGGCATCGAGCACGGCCATCTTGTCACTCGCTAGGCCCATCTTGCACGTGCAAGCAGCGTGGAAAATGGTCGAGAAGGTCTCCTGGATGAAGTGCCAGATCTCGTCGTCGGTCTGGACCGACTTTCCAGGGAAGTACTCTTCGCCGACCAATACTGGACGCATAGCCGGGGCCTCCCACATCTGGCGGGTCCGCTTGAAGGCGGCGATTGCCACCTCCTTGTCTGCCGCGTGACTTAGCCAGTTTGGGTTGATGATAGGTGCGTCGGCAGTGTCGTTTGATCGGATAGTCACGTTGCCAGTTGAGAGTGTACCCACCAGACCGGCGACAACAGTCGCGTACTGATACGAGTCGGTGGGCTGGATTGCCTGGAAGTTCGTCGCGTTGCCAAAGAAGCCACCGTTCGGCAAGTATTCAATCTCAGGCCAGTCCGAGGAGAAAGCAGAGTCCAGTGCGGAGGCTGTGGCGTTGGTCAAGTTGTGGCGTGATAAGCGTTCCCATCCTATTCAAGATTAGTAACGCGAGGTCTAAACATCGTTCTTTGTTATTTTCACGCTTTCTTATTGCTTACCTAGAATGTCAAGACCAGGGTTGGTCAGAGGCCCCTGACCTTCTGCATATTGCTGCCTGTACTCGGCGCTTCGGGCGGGATTCGAAAAAGAAGAAGCAGTCTCGACATTGACCCGGTACGAAGTGCCGAAGAGGACATGGTCTTTCATGTTCTGTCCCACCCCAGGGCTATCGTGGAGGACTTTGATTCCGTTTTGCTTTAGTGTATCTTTCGGGCCGATACCCGAAACCATAAGAAGTTGTGGGCTCTGGAATGCTCCGGCAGACACGATGACCTCCTTGCGGGCGCGGATAGTGTACTGAAGACCTTCGGTATCGACCAAAACTCCTGTAGCCCTCTTTTTCGAGTCAAACAAGACACGCTTGGCCAGCGTTGAAATAAAAGTGATGAGGTTAGGGTTCTGTCCATTGAGGTGGGGCCTAAGAAACGCAGTCTCAGAAGACTCACGTATGTTCTCATCGTTCCGGATGGTGGCGAGGGGATAGGCATAGGCACCGGCAAGGTTTCCACTTTCGAAACCACGTTGGGACTTGAGGCCGATGGCTTCAAGCCCTAAAGCTGCCCAGCTTCCAAATGGTTGTGCGTATTTGGGATATAGTACTGACAGCGGACCCTGGGTACCAAGCCTAGACGGGTCGTACTCGGGGGTTGAATTGGCAAAGCGGTCAAAGGTTCCACCGGTTGGGGGCGTGAATTTCTGGCTTTTCTTGAAGTAAGGGAAAAAGTTGTCGAATTTGTAGTCATTTGAACCAATATCCTTCGCCATGAGGTCATAGGCTCCGCGCGTAGAAAGGTGATAGGTCATGTAATTGCGAGAGCTGCATCCCCCTAGGGTGCGCCCTCGCGGATAATGGGCTTGAACATCAAGTAGTGCCGTCTGGGGCTCCGTGACAAAACCCCAGTCAACTCCAGGCTGCCAATTATCAACGTTCTTGCCTGTGAACCAATTGTCAAAGGCAGGAATTTCGCTCAGGTTGCCGTTGGAAAGCTCGTAGAAACTGCCAGCTTCGATGACTCCAACGCTTAAGGAAGGATTCTCAGCAAGACGAGCTGCTACTGCGAGACCTGCATTACCGCCACCAACTACAACGTAGTCGAACTCGTAGTTCTGGCCGGGAATTCCAAAGTGTGTGCCCAGAAGGCCGGTAATTGACGAGTCGGTTGGAAGCGTAGGCGCAGCTTTCACCAATGATGCAGGAAGTAAAGCTGCTGCAACAAGTGAAATTTGAAGAGAATGCATTTTTGATGTACAAAAAGTGAGAGTATAGATTTCTAAATCAAATGGCCGCTCGTGATTCGATATATGCTTGAGGATTTGTTTGAGAGGTAATTAGTTGTTAGTCTCCTGTCCGGTGCCATCCTCAGTTTATATACATGGCCTGAGAAGGTCACGACTCGTTTTCTCAAGGTTGCCTCTTTGAGAGCTGCTTCTAATCTTCGTGTTGGGAGGAGTCCATACCATTGATCCAGAATTAGAAGTTGGGGTTGCCTCGGCGGTGCAAGATTTGAAGAGCTGAAAGCTCTGGCGCCTCTCATCATACCTCAAGCCACGATCTCTCTAGCCAGTAGCTTTGAGTCATATGATACATGGTCTCCGAAAATTCTGTAGCCATGTGCTCAAAGGCACCAGGAAAGATCCCACTCGGCGATGCGTTTGCCTTAGTCAATTTTGGACACTTGATAAGCTGTGGCGCTTTGACCGAGGTTCATCGCGGATGTCCCGTTCCTAGATCGTATGAGTCTGATAAATTAGCCGCACAGCCATGTGAGGCTGTATCTTCCTCGACGAATCAGAGGCAAAGCCTTACTGGGCTGACGAGGACTCCCCTCCGTCGGCAGCTAGGATGCTTTAAATACCACGTGCCACTATAAAGAACCCCCAATTAAGTGCCAAAGGCAGACAGGACTGTGGGTATCGAAGATTTTTGGAGTCTAACTAAGAAAGATCCTGCAGGAACCCAGTCAATATCCACGTGGCATCCGTCATGCTGAGATGTGGTGGCACTCAGCTTGCATGAACCCAACCTGTCGGTTCCCTTTATTAATAGAGATAGAGCGGGAGTAAATAAGATACCCTTCTCAGCATGCTTTCCAACAAGATACACCGGTACGGGTGATGTTCTGAAGATGAACTCAAACTAAGATTAGAATGTCAAGAATCGATTACAGGGAAGAAAAGGGCAGAGGCCTTGAAAGAGGGCGCCAATATAGCTACTTGCGGCAAAAATGAGAACACACGGTCTCGCTGGCCCGGGAGTGAAGGCTCGAATGCTCATTGCGGTCAATACAACATTTTTTCGACTACATATATCACCTTTTCCATTTTTAATATATAATACGTGTTGAATTATGCGTATTAGATAGGCGGATCATACGCTGATATGTATTAGGAATAAGTCTAAGTACATAGAGGAGAACGGAGTGGTACATCCATATATAGGAGATAGGAGTGGGGCAAAGCAGCAGCTACTGGCTTAACTAGGGACACCGAATTGAACAATATATGTGTAGACAGATAATGTTTAATACATGGTTTCGTGTGTACATTTGAAGATTCATTCTAAAATTTGTAGTATTGACATCTGGTGGCGACTGGGCACTAGAGAGCGGGGGTAGCTGACGAAAGATAGGCAAGCAAAGGCAATGGAAGTGAACAATAACTCTTAAACATAAGGATTACAGTGACATATGCGGCTCTGGCCTGAAGGTTCCTCTATTCAGCTCATATTCTGGAGTATTGCGATGTATTTTAACTGAGATGAGAGGGCCGGACTTAAAGATGGCCGGCCCGAGGCACAATCGGAGGAATACTACGGTAAAATTATAGGGTAGTACTTTTTCCGTCGCAAGGAATGCGAGGGATGTGTTACACAAGGCCACTATGCTGTTGGGTCGCGATCGGGATTTGGAATAATAAGCCCGTCGGGGGAGGGGATAAGCATACACTGTAAGCTGAACGCCAGGGCATGTAAGACCGCATGAAGTCGAGAGCCTCAACACCAGAACACTACGACGGAGTTATCGCGCTTTCAAGGAGACTCATCGAGTCTATTAAAGAAAGCCCAACACCAGCAGAACACCTCAACATCACGCCTTTGCCACTAACACAGCTTCCACGCAACATAACAATCTCTTTCAATCTTTACGCCGACTCAGATCAGGATATTCTACTACCAATAACTACTACAACAACAACAACACATCCATATATTTCTTTTATCCCAGGAGCTGTCTCTCCAGCCCCATCTGACTCCCTGCCACACTCACCGAGGTCAGACCCACAATGAGTTCCAACATCTCCCTCTCACTGCGCGGCAAGGTTGCCATTATCACCGGTGCTTCTAAGGGTATCGGCAAGGCATCAGCCATCGCGTTTGCACGCCTCGGGGCCACCGTGGTCGTGAACTATTCTTCTGACGAAGAGGCGGCGCAGCAGACCCTCACCGAGATCCAGAAACTTGGAGCCGGTCAGGCTCGTCTCGTGCGTGCGGACGCCGGTACCTTATCCGGCGTGCAGTCTCTCGTCAAGGAGACAGTGGACACGTACTCCAAGATCGACGTCCTCGTCCTCAACGCCGGCATAATGCCCATGAAGGACCTCGAGCACACCACCGAGACAGACTTTGATCGTACGTTCGCCATCAACGTGAAAGGTCCTTATTTCCTTGCTCAGGTAAGCATACTATGCTCTCGATCCCATCTCCGTGCTCCACAATCAACCCCGATGGATGACTCAGACGTTGATTGTCTCCTATACGATCTTTACTTGGCATCCCTGCTGACCGTAGCCCTCGTAGGCAGCCGCTCCGCACATGCCGCGCGGCTCGCATCTCATATTCACGTCAACAACCTTGTGCACGGCGTCCACCGTAATGCCCGGTTATTTGCTATACAATAGTACCAAGGGCGCTATTGAGCAGATGACACGAGTCATCAGCAAGGACCTCGGGCGCAAGGGCATCCTTGTCAATGCCATCGCTCCTGGTCCTACGGGCACTGAGCTCTTCTTCCGCGGCAAGAGCGAGGAGATGTTGAAGACTATTGCTAGCTTCAATCCTCAGGGTCGCATTGGGACCCCCGAGGAAATCGCTGAGGCTGTCGTCTTCCTCGCCCAATCATCCTGGGTCTCCGGCCAGGTCCTGCGTGCGAATGGCGGTATGGCTTGATGACGAGAAAGAACAAAGCCACGGTTCCAAGAAATGTGCAATTGAGATGGGATGGAAACTCCATTGATATGATAGTCGTAGAAATTAAGACTTAGCATAGCCTGCAATCAATATTTATACGATCTACTTTATCATCAAAATTCCTTTCAACGCCTCCCGTACCCCATGGACTACCCTTCAGTACTTTGCAATGCCTAGTTATCTAATAGCCAAGTATGGACGCCATGTGCCTGGTAGGCCCATACGTGGGGACAGACAACCGTCTAGATTAGTGAAGACGTGACGGATTCAAACACTCTATTTGACTGCTCATCTTATCCGTGATGACGAAGACTGAATTTTAGTACCATGCCAATCAGGCATGAGAGGAAAAATGTCACCATTCTCCAGCAGGTATTACGCACTTGTATGATGTTTTAATCGATGTCTTAGACTTCTTTCTTTCTCTAAATGTTCGAGCGACTGCAGCTATCCGGGAAGTTGTGATAGTGAATCTGCCGTAGAGGTGGACATTTCGAAATCGGTTTTGGCCGCTTACTCCGGCCATTGAAATCATATGATTTAAGCTACATTGCGATATTAATATAACACGCACATAGAAAGTGAGAATACGTTGCAGCCGTCACCTGCGGCTTATCTGCAGCTGCCTACGCAGCCCTTATAATACAGCCAACGAAATGTAATCAATGCGCAGAACTGCCGAAATTCCCGATCATAGCCCCACTACCCAAAGAAAAGGTGCTCCGATTGATGTAAGTGGCGTGTCAGGGGTTGCTGCAGATGTGAGGCAGCATGCATCCTTCAGCCCTATTTGGCTATCGCGGCGACTCGGCTCGGAGTTTCTCAAACTTTTCTGGGAGTATTACCGGGCTCCATGTTGCCTGCACTTGGATGCACGCCGAGGTGTCGAGGTGGTTGGAATCCTCAAAGGCATTGCCTGGTCTGACCATCACGAGACAAGTGTTACGGCGGAGTGTTACGAACGCCGGAATCTCGCGATTTTCCAACTTATCCTAGTTGTGATGCGTTATTTGCTGATATGAGCGCTCTTGCTTGAACCTACCTATATCATAAGACAGCGATTTCGAAGTTGAAGTTAAGGGATGCTCTGGGCCATGGGTACCAACCTTGTCTAGATCATCAACATTATTTTGCCCGGACAAATTCATATCTAGTTTGTGATTCTCAAAAAAAGTCACCATGAGTAGCTTAGCGAACGAAAACATCATTCCTACGGTGGACGTGAGAGCGATGCTCTCCCCTGTCGCCTCTGCGGCAGAGAAGGACCAAGTCATCGACGCGGTGCGCAGCGCGTCTACGTCGTACGGCTTTTTCAACCTCGTTGGACACGGCATACCCAGCAACGAACTCCGCCAGGCCTTCGAGAGCAGCAAACGCTTCTTCGCTCTGCCTAATGAAAAGCGCGAGGAGGTTCATGTCAACAAGGCGCTGGGGCGGTCCTTCAGAGGCTGGGAACCGCCGCTGATTCAACAGCACCAGGAGGACGTACTTCCTGACACAAAAGAGGTGTGCGAATAACCACTGAACACCGACTCTACACTACTAAATTATCACTGTTACTGACTAAGCGCCAAGACATTCATTCTGGGTAGGGAGGTGAGCGCAGACGACCCTATGGCCGGCACGTTTATGACGGGTCCGAATTTATGGCCGGACCTACCCAGAGAAGAGTTCAAAGATGTGATATTGGCATACCAGGACAGAATGCTGGCCCTTTCTCATCTCATCATCCGCATTCTCGTCCAAGCCCTCCCGAAAGAATGGGATTGCCCACCGGACGCGCTTGACGGTCTCACAGTTGACCCAGCGATTCCAATGCGCTTTTTGCACTACGGCCCGGTCAAGAAGGATCCCCGCCAATTCGGAGGTACGTTCTATCCTTCCGACTTTTTTAATTTTTCTTTACACGTTATATGTTCTAACTCAGCGATTCGTCCTATTATGTAGTTGCCGCACACACCGACTTCAGTACGATCACAATCCTTCTGCAGCAGCCGGGAACTGAGGGTCTACAGGTCTGGTACCCGCCAACAGAAGATTGGATTCCGGTGCCGGTCGTCGACGATGGATTCGTCATCAACATTGGAGACCTGATGGAGAAATTTACGGGCGGATACTATCGCAGCGCGCGCCATCGCGTCGTGACCTTCTCCGACGAGAATAAGCATCGCTACAGCATTGCGTTTTTCTTGGATGGAAATCTACAGTTCAAGACCAAAGCGTTGGACGGGTCGGGTGAGGAAATTACCGTCGGCGAATATGTCCACTCGTGCCTGAGTCGCACTTTAGGAGCTAGAGGCCCGTTACTATAGGCCTGATAGGAAACTTCGCTGGTTATTTGCATAGGACGAGATGCGGTACAGAGAGTCTTAGTTGACTTCCCAAGTTGTCCATAGCTGCTTTCCGTTTATGCACAGGTAGGACATATTAAAGAAGTGATTTTTCATGCTGTGTGGGCTTTAACGATGCTAGGAAAGTTCATCATGTGTTTGATAGATGCAAATGGTAGTGCTCGTGGTGTTTAATTTCCGAAACTAAGTGGTATTCAAATTAAAATTGTCATATTGAGTGATAGTAGTTGATTTATGTTGAAATCAGGGGGTTGGTAAAGCCGGTGGCTGGGTACTTCGCCCCACACACATCTGTCCATATAAATGGAGGTACTACTCCACAGCACTGTACTTAGACTTGTTCCTTATGCTTAACGAATATATGATACATCTACCACAGCTGTCTCATAACCTATAATTCAACAATTTACATAGGGGTTTTTAAAAGAAGTTCGAAAGAGTAATCACCTCTCGGCTTTGAAAATACAATAAAATAAATAAGCTTTGCAACAATGTAATGAAGATTGATATATAGTTCAATTACCTCGTGTATAGATATAAAAAGGGGCCCGGAAGGCTGCGTAGTACAAAAATGTTAATGTAGACACCTGATTGAATGGGTACTCTAATAATAAAACGAGAAAGGTCTGTGTATATGGGCATCGTATAATACGCAAATTTCTATCTGATCAGGCCTTACCTAACGACCAAAGCTTTCGGGCATCGCCTGTGTACATGGCTCGGGCGATGATGAACCCAACCACTCCGACCACCATTGTGAGCGCACAATACACCTTGAGCCATGTATATCCTCCAGCCGTAGCCGTCAAGACGCCTCCAATTGGCTGGGTTATCAGCACCGATGGTGATATAATAAGGTAAACAGCGCCCAGGTATGAGCCCAATCTGCTCATGTCCGGGCACACCTGAGCGACTAGCGTAGGGACCATGGACACGAAGGTGCCGGATCCAAAACCGTACAAAACAGCGAAGGCTATAAGTCCAGACTCCCACGGGGCCGCTAGCCATACACCGAGAACGACTATTATCGTGAATATGGCGAATGCGATGGTGGCGTTGAATCGCCCATACCGATCACCAAGCCAGCCAGGCATGACACGACCCACCGTACTTGATATCGAGATCAGCGATACATCGTCCGGTAGAGAGGAAATAGATGCAGGGAACTTAGGAAACGCTACTTACCTTGTAGAACTAAGAATTACCAGAAGATCATTGGACAAGCTTGGGCTGAGGCCACTGTCAAGCCCATTAACTACTAAATAGTTGTAAGGAATAAAGACGCCCAGGAAGTAAAAGAAACACGCCAGGGCAAAGACGAAAACAACACGGTCCCTTAAGAGCGCCACCGGGATGATGTTGGAAATCTGTAGAGGGGGTGGCGGGCCCGCGGATGAGTTCGGACGGCGCGACGTGCAAGCGATAGCAACGAGCATAAAGACAAGATAGGTCAGCGCAACAGCGCGCATAGTCCAGGGGAATCCGATGCTGTCGAACAGGACGGGGATGACGGCGGTACCAACGACGGCGCCCAGCGCGCTCCCAGCACTGACGAGACCCAGGGCGAGGCCCCGGCGGTCGCGAAACCAGGTGCCGACGGCGGTGGTGCCGGCGACGAAGATGGCGCCCGTGCCAATAGCGCTCACGACGCTCTGGGTGAAGAAGATCTGAACATATGTTGTACTGCTCGCGAGACCCAGCAGACCGCCGACGTGGAACGCGGTGCCGACGATGAGGAGCATGGTGGGGCCGAGCCGGTCAAAGAGCCCACCAAAAATGGGCACACCCAGGAAGAGGAAGAAGCTCTCGACCGACGGGATCCAGCCGATGGTGCTGGCGCTGTATTCCCGCAGCTGGTGGCTCTCGTAGTACGCCTGGAACACACCGATGGTCGTGATCCAGCCGAATGACACGAAGAGACAGTTGAAGCCGCCGATGACCGCCACCCAACCCCTGGTCGACGTGTCCAGGGGCGACAACGGCTTGGCGGCGCCACCAGGTGTTGTGATAGGCTCATCGCCACCAACGGCTGGATGCACCGTGCCAAGACGTGCGTTCACTTCGGGGCCGCTGACGTGGGCGTGGCCGAAGGTAGCAGTATCGTGTGGGGGCTTCTCGGGGATATTTTCATGCATTGTGGCGGTGATCCGCGCTGGAGCTAACGGCGAAAACGTACCACGCGCGGTCTGGTAGACGAGAAATAAACGGCTCTAGGGTTCGAAGTGATGCCGCGCAGTGGTGATGGTGATGTAATGATAAGATGACTTAGATAACTAACCCCTTAACGGCAGGATGAATAACATGAGATGCTGAGGTTATTGTCAATGGGTAGCTATTGCTGGCACGTTGCCTATAGCAGAAACTTTGCTCGTAGATGTGCCGATTGTGTTGAAATATTATGTAGACACGCCCAACTTGCATATCGTTTGTGTAACATCGCGACCCGGCTTTAGATAAAGCCGATACGGAGTAATCGGACCCAGGTTCGGCTATGACCACACTTGGACTTGGGCACTGTTCAAGTCGCAACAAAAAGCAACATTAGGACAATACTCCACAATTTTGGGCAGTGTTCTCCCAGCGCGCTGATACGCAGAAGGCTGTTTCCAGCTGAAACTATTGACCAAGTTAAAGATAAAATTGGAACCAAAATCTGTTACCTCTCGCTGATCTTGCAGCAGCGCTGTCTTGGCTTGCCTGGTTGTTGAGTTGTAGATGATCCCGACGATGGATCTACGCTCCGGAACCGGATAAACGAGCTGGCCTGTGATTACCTACATATGTACAGGGTTTAAAATTAATACTACTAATCCAATATTTACTAATATCAATACTAAGTTAGCATTGGCTCCGACTGGGTAGTCTGGAATTAGATTCGAGGCCTAAGGCATGGAGGGAGGCCGACCTTGGTCATCTAAATCATATAATGATGACAAATGTAAATTAATTGAATAAATAGAACGCAATAACATATTCGAAAAAAAAAGAGGAAATCGAAAAGAAGAAAAATCCGCGATAAGTATTGTTAGTACATAAGCCTGTGTCTATAATACTAGACTCTTTCCTTACCTTTAACTATACCATTCACACATCATGATGATTATATTACTTAAGGATTTCTTAATTTATCGCAATGGTCAACAGGAAAAGAATAATGCTACGTTAATGTTCTAAAGTTAATACTAATCCTAATGTAGAGTTACTAAGGACTAATGTCCCAACCCTGCCCATACACACACTCTTATAAGCAGGACGAGCACACCATTGAGATGAGAGTCCTATGGATTTCCTTTCCGTCATTCTCGCATGCGGGCCAACCGGAGAAAGGCAGTTGCATAAATGCAACCCATAAGCTGATATCAGAGCCGCATATCGTGCAAGATGTAGTAGACCTCACTAGGCTATTAGCCAGAGCTACTGATAAGCCACCGCGGCTTGAAATGAATAATCTGACGATGACGACGACGATGGCGGCGTTTCCGCTAAAAGCCGCCCAGATCCCAAGCTGCCACCGTATAGGCAGTAATGCGCATGTGAGCTTTCGGCGGGTCTTCTCGGATCACTATACCGAGTCCCGTCACCAGTCGATCGTCCCGAGACTCAACCGATGCACAAAACCTACCCCTTATAACTTAAGCAACGAAATATTTTAAGAGAGACACCGAGTGGTCGCAGATCAATTAGCAGAAGCTAGCGACTTTTTCTTCATCGTGAAGTGTCCTGGCTATTTTATACAGTATTTTTAGTGCTGTCTGATATTCATGTCGTCACGCACCGGTTCGGGAACCAATACACCGGATGGCTCTACCCGGCCCCGGCAACAACCCGGCGCTGCGTGCGACGAATGCCGGCGCCGCAAGCTTCGGTGCGACCGCCAAAGACCCCGGTGTAGCACATGTCACTTCTCCGGCATCCCGTGCGTCGTCTCCGCCACCAAACTCTCTCGGGGACCCAAAAGAGGATATCTCAGAAGTCTGCTGGGGAGGTTAGGTCCGTGTAGCTTTCTCTACCAGCCACGCCTAGTCGCACTATGTTCACTAACAAGAGACACAGATGCCCTCGAAGGCGTTATCCGTGAGCACCCGCAGTTAGGGTTGGCTCCCGAGGACACTGCGAGTGAACATACGCCTGATTCCAACTCTGACGCAACCAGCAAAGGAAACGAAGATGAACCAAGCAATGGCAAAGACTCCGGAGAGGTCGGAGACATTACCACAAATCTGTTCGTTGGAGATCTGGGCCCCCAGGGTCAATCTGATGTATTCGGTGCATCGCTGTTAGAGGAAGATATTTTTCCGGTAGGCGACATGGGAGAAGGCTGGTTCACGCCGCCCCATCATTACCCTGTTGATACCAATGACGGTCTTTCCATTGGTATTGCGAATCAGAATCCTACTTTCTCGACTATAGATGTTGAGCCTACCTTTCTATTCCATGCCGACGCATACGTAAATCTAGACGATCTATCTGATTTGAAGAAGATAGACTTGTAAGCTCATCACACTCTTCAGCATGTAAAACGATAACCTAATGATTCGCAGAGACCAATTGTATATGGATAGGATAGACATGTTTATTCCCATATTACATCACAGGCACTACTATTCATGGAGCAAATGCAATCTAAAACCCCCCAACGAGGCACAGAAAGCTCTACAACACGCCATGTGGACATTGGCTGCTTCCGCGTCAGTCAATCATTGGACTTTGCGAGACCTGCTTTACCAGCATACTTGCCAGATACTCGACGGCCTTGAACGACAGGGTGTACATTCCAGTACCTTTTCCATGGAAAGGGTACAGGCGTGGTTGTTACTGGCTGTCTATGAGCTTACGACTTTTGGGTTTCGCCGCGCTTGGATTAGCGCGGGGAAAGCTTTTCGACTGGTCCAACTTGAATCTTCGTGGACAGCAGAAACGGGGTTGCTAGCAGATGATGATATGAACCCCGGTAAGGGAAACCAGACTCGTTGGGTTGAATTGGAGCAGAGGCGGAGAACATTCTGGTTTGCGTATTGCTTAGATAGGCTGCTCTGTCTGCGAAACGGATCATCGCCCACATTTCACGCGGTAGTTCTATTCTATCTCATTCATATTAGAAAAGTCTTTTGCTGCTTCCATGACGCTGATTCTTTTCGATGCCAATTAGGTCCCCATTCGGCTGCCCAGTCCCGAGCAGGCATTTCAATACAGCCAACCTGTGCTCATGGGGTTTCTTCTAGATGAAAATGCCATGCTCTCACCGTCTGCTTCAGCGTGGGGCCCTAAGTCCCCTTTTGAAGAATTTATTACAGTGGCTACAGTATCCGGATACGTGCTATCACACCGCATCCAGGTCAACATCAATCTTGCAACTACGGGAGGCGGACGACCTGAAACGTCAAAGCAAGACGACCTCTGGGATCGACACGTTCTACTCGACTCGCTAGTTCTTGAGAGCATGAGAGCCTTCTCTCAACACCATCCCCGCGCTGCTCAAGAACAAGAGCCTCACCTGCTCTTCATGTCTATCACTTGGCGCGTCATCACCCTCTACTTGTGGCATATCGCCGAGGCCATACGACCACCCCGCAAATCCGAACATCAGGCCATACGGGAGAGATCATTGCAACAGGTTGAGGGACAGGTGCACGAAGTCCTCGATCTGATGAGCAAACTCTCTGACTTAAGCAATTGGAAGGTGCGCTTTATATCAATCACCGCAACGCTCCAGCTTGTTGTTGCCTGCCGTCCTAACTAACTTGCGGAGCCTTGTTGCTTAGATTCACCCACTCATGGCGATTCCGCTGACACTTTGCGCCGAACTCCTAACCACTCGGGTGAATCTCTTGGAAGAGTTTAATGCCAAAATGAGAGCAACCTCGCAGAATGTAGCCGGACTTCGACTTTCATTGGCCGGAGAGTGAAGACAGAGATAAGCAGAGATACGACTGTTTGCTGGTAACACAGCAGCGAAGTCAGTAAGATTCTTTGCGACTTGTACATACACAGCTTAAATAGTCATCTGACTTCGGAGTAAAGTCGGCCGCAGGTATTATTGCATTGCCCTACCGAATATCTGTGCCTTATTATTGCGTGTTATGGACCCAATCATACTACCCTCTGCTTATGATGATGTCAGATCAGTGCCTAGAAACTCCGTGCCGAGGTCCTAAGAAGGCTCTGCTTAGAATGCTTGATTACGTAGGTTCGCTGGTGCCAATGTCGATCGAGATGAATCCGCAGTAACGGAATGATTACTTACGGTCAAGGCAGGAAACCTGAAAGAAGGGGCAAGTGTTGAATTCCTCCGATCGCGAGGACTTTCTATTGTGCCGAGCTACTAAGACGAAGGTTTGATGTAAATAAGGTACTTAAATGATGGAAATACTAATCCTATTCAGCCAGGTACACCAATTATCGCATTCATATTATCACTAACGTCGAGTTCCAATTTAATTGGTCAATCCGTTTTAGACTACTACATACTCTCTTCAACACCCCACAGTTTATAGCCCAACGTGGACAAAACTGCTATGCGACGTAGTAGTTCATCTACCATTAACCATATCAACAACGATGGCAAAAATGATGGATCAAGATACCTGGACCAAGCCAGCCGTCATGCTGTTCGGATCGCTGGCACTGTCCTTCGACGACGACGATTTTCACCGTCTCCGCAAAGGCATGATGGCCAACGGCGCACAGAGTTGGCTTCCGGGTACTCTTTCGAACCTCCCCGATGATTGTGAGGTTGCCCTGGCCAATATCCCGACTTTAACAGCAACCCATGGTTATGCTCAGCTTATTGATATGGTAGATGCTCTCACCACGGGCCGGTCCCTGGGCTCAATCGACCGCTTATCAAACACAACGCTCATTCCATTGGTCGTAGCATCTCAGCTGGCCCAATATGCATCTTTCATAGAGTGCGGAGAGCTAACCCACGAGGAATACATCCTTCACGAAAAAAGGGAAGCTGTGGGCCTTTGCACAGGGCTCTTGGCTGCCTTCGCCGTGGCTTCATCTCGCAACCAAACCGAACTAGCCAAGAATGGGGCTGCTGCAGTCCGTATTGGCATGCTCGTAGGGCTAGCCATAGACGCGGGCAATGCGCTGTGCGTCTTCAAGTCCGTTAGTGTAGGCTGGAACTCGCCCCAAACATATGATTCTCTAGTTGGAACGTTAAGGACTGTTTCGGGGGCATACACATCCATCGTCTATGACGAGAATCGAGAGACCATCACATTGCCGGCTTTCTCTATCCCTCCTTTCCAGTCCAAGCTAAAAGCATCGGGGCTGACCATATCGGAGATCAACCTGTTTGGGCGTTTTCACTGCCACGAGAATAGTGAGACTTTGGCCCATCTCCTGGCATTCTGCGAAAAGCATGACGAGTTCCAACTCCCGGACCTTTCTCAGATCGCTGCCCCTGTGCACTTCAGCGCCAAAAGAAAAGAGGAACACGATGCATCAGGTGGTGCCCTTCACGATCTCGCCCTGAGAGCTATTCTGCTAGACTCGCCGAAATGGTACCAGATTCTGCGAGCTTCGGTAGCTGATAAAAGTGAGGGAACGTTGCTGCTATCGTTTGGCTCGGAGCGATGCGTACCGCCTTCCGTGATGCGGCAGGTCGGTACGAGACTCGTGCATCTCGCAGAATCTAGCGTTGTGGGAGTCTCATCCAAGGCCGACCGGGGCGAAAACGTCTACCCAGAACGGCCATGGCGCGAAAGCGACATTGCTGTGGTGGGCATGGCCTGCAAGTTGCCCGGTGCCGAAGATGTGGCCGAGTTCTGGGAACTCCTGGCGTCGGCCAAGTCGCAGCACCAAGAGATCGGAGCGGGCCACCCGCGGTTCGACTTCGGGGACACACCCACTCGCTCGGCCGACGACCCAGGTATGCGGAGGCAATGGTTTGCCAACCTCATGAGCGGTGTCGACCAGTTCGACCACCGCTTCTTCAAGAAGAGCCCCCGAGAGAGCGCATCGATGGATCCGGCGCAGAGATTGCTCCTCCAGGTGGCTTACCAAGCGGTCGAGCAGAGCGGGTACTTCAACCGCTTCGGCGCTGGCGCCGACAACGTGGGCGTGTTCTTGGGCACAACGGGGAACGACTACCAGGCCAACGCAGCGAGCCAGGCAGCAAATGCGTTCACGACGACGGGCAATCTACAAGGCTTCCTGGCCGGCAAGGTGAGCCACCATTTCGGGTGGACAGGCCCGGCCATGGTCGTCGACACGGCGTGTAGCGGGTCATTAGTGGCTATACATCAGGCGTGCAGCGCGTTGATATCGGGCGAGTGCTCTGCGGCGCTCGCGGGCGGCGCCCACGTCATGACTCAGCCAGCATGGTTTCAGAACCTCGCGGCCGGCCAGTTCCTCAGTCCGACGGGCCAATGCAAGCCCTTCGACGCCGCTGCCGACGGTTACTGCCGCGGCGAAGGCGTCGGTGCCGTCTTCCTCAAGCGCATGGACCGTGCTATTGCCGACGGCGACTCCATCCTCGGCGTCATCGCTGCGACGGCTGTACAGCAGAACGTCAACTGCACCCCGATCTTCGTCCCAAACGCGCCCTCGCTGACCGAGCTGTTCCGCACCGTGACGAAGAAGGCAGGCGTGAGACCGTCGCAGGTCTCTGTCGTCGAGGCCCATGGCACCGGCACGCCGGTCGGAGATCCGGCCGAGTATGGCAGTATCCGGGATGTTCTCGGCGCTGCCAATCGTTCGACCGAAGCACCGCTTATTCTCGGCTCTGTCAAGGGCCTCATGGGACATTTGGAAGGCACTTCGGGTGTTATCGCCCTCATTAAGCTCCTGCTGATGTTGCACGCCGGTTTTGTTCCGCCGCAGGCCAGTTTCAGCGCAATGAATCCGGCTATTGGCACACGGCCCCAAGACAATATGACCGTGATCACCAAGATGAAGACATGGGATGCCCCTTTCCGTGTCGCTCTCATGTATGTATTCGAATGAGACCCTCCGCTCTCTTTTTTCATTCATTCTGATATCGAAAACCCCTCACACAAAAAACGTAAAGCTGACATTGCGTACCGATAGAAACAATTACGGCGCATCGGGATCCAATGCATCCGCCGTGCTTACCCAACCGCCAATACTGCGAGCAACAAGGTTGAATACAGTACTCGAGGGGTCCAAGCACCCTTTCTGGCTGAGTGGTAATGATAACGACAGCTTGCTCCGTCGCGTCAAAACCCTTCGGAATTACATCCGTCGTATCCGTGGCCGTCACTCGCTTGGGAACCTGTCATATAACGTCGCCCGTCAGAATAACCGTGTTCTTGAACATCGTGTTATTTTAAGTGCCACAAGTTTGGATGATCTAGACGAGAAGCTCAGTGCGTTGTCAATAAGCGAGGCATACAAGGCTGGTGACAAAGCTGTTGTCCTCTGCTTCGGCGGCCAGGTGTCTACCTATGTCGGCCTTGATCGACAACTCTATGAAGGCATTACCTTATTTAGAAAACACCTCGACCATGTAGACGTTGCAGCGCGTAAGCTCGGTCTTGCCAGTATCTTCCCGAGCATCTTTCAACGTGCTCCCATCGAAGACACAGTGCTTCTGCAAATTTCTCTTTTCGCGGTGCAGTACGCATGCGCGCGTAGCTGGCTTGACGTAGGGATCAAGCCCGCTGCTCTCGTAGGCCACAGCTTTGGCGAGTTGACGGCGCTGTGCATCTCGCAGGCCTTATCGCTAGAGGATACGGTCCGCATGATTGCTACAAGGGCAACTCTGATTCGCGATACGTGGGGGCCCGATAAGGGGGCGATGATGGCCGTCTTTGATGCGAGTCTCGGTGACGTAGAAAAACTTCTCAGCGAGGCGAATAGCAAACACCATGACTTGCCAGTGAGTATAGCCTGTTACAACGGGCCACGAAGTTTCACAATCGCGGGTTCAACTGCTGCGGTCGATGTCCTCAGTGAAATTCTGAGGACCTCGTCCCTAACAGGTGTAAAGACTAAAAGACTGAATGTGTCTAATGCTTTTCACTGCGCCCTTGTTGACAGCCTTCGGGAAGAGCTGGAAAAGAGCGGCCAGGGTCTCTCCTTTCGCGAACCGGAAATTCCACTAGAGCGAGCTACCTCAAGCCCGGCCCCCCCAGGAAGACTTGGTCCCAATTTTGTAGCTGAGCATATGCGTAATCCTGTCTTTTTCCACCAGGCTCTGCAGAGAATTGTTTCCAAGCATCGCCGATCCTCTCTTGTATTTCTCGAGGCGGGATCCAACTCTACCATTACGTATATGGCATCGCGGGCACTTGCTGATTCCGGTCTGGAGAGCGTGCAATTTCAACCAGTCAATATTACCAACTGTGATGATGGCTGGAATAGACTCACTGAAACGACTCTAGGGCTTTGGCGCAATGGACTTCCTGTTCAATTCTGGGCACATCATCCCCTGCAGGCCCGGGGTAGCCCCGATCTAGGGCCCCTTTTGCTCCCGCCATATCAATTCGATCAGAATGCCCGACACTGGATTGACCTCAAGATTGCGCCCAAACAAGGAGTACTCCTGGGGCATATAACGCCTGATTCCGCTGATTCTAGGGATGCTAGAGAAGAGGGTCTCGTCGCCTTCTTTGGATTCCGGGATGAGCACAGCAAGAGCGTCGCCAGGTTCCGTGTTAACACAGCAAGCCCCAAATTTAAAAGCCTTCTCTCAGGCCACATGACACTTCAGACAGCACCTATCTGCCCAGCGACGGTACAAATCGGGCTTGTTGTCGAAGGCGTCACGACTCTTCGCCCTGGCTACAAGCGCGATGGGTGTACGCCGCAGTTTCATGATATTCAATATCACTCTCCCCTATGCGATAATAGCGCCACGGAGACATGGATCGAGGCCACCGAAGAGAGCCCCAATGATGCAGGAGCTGGAAGTTGGCGGTTCGAGGTGTTCAGCACCCAGCTGAAGTCCACATCGAACAAAGGCTCCCAGTCGCTTCACACAACAGGCCACGTCATTTTCATGGGTGCCGACGAGGCATCCCTACAACGCGAACTAGCGTATTTCCCGAGACTGTGCAGTCACGATCGTGTCGTCGGTCTCCTTACTCGTCCAGATGTGGATGAGGTGCTCGCTCAACGCAATATCTACCGTATGTTTGCCGAGATTGTCGACTATGGAGATGAGTATCGCGGCATTCACAGACTAGTCGCTCATGGGGACGAAGCTGCTGGGGTGGTAGTACCTACTAGTAGTGGTCACGACGGAGTCAAAGGGGACGGCGGTGCAACGTTTAATCCTCATCTTTCCGACACCTTCTGTCAAGTTGCCGGAATATGGGCCAATTTCTTCACGACGCGAGGATCGAGTGACGCATATCTCGCCAACGGTATCGGCCAATGGATTCGAGCGCCGGCGCCAAACAAGACGCCGGGGAAACTACACGTCTTCGCCACTACACATCGCTCATCAGACAAGGTCTTGCTGTCCGACGTGTTCGTGTTCGACGCTGCCGATGGAGCTCTGTTAGAAGTGATCCTGGGCATTGCATACTATAAAGTCCCCAAAAAGGTCATGAGCAACTTGTTGATCCGGTTAAGCGATCAGCGATGGGTTTCACCGCAGGTCCCGTCAGATGCTCTCGAGCCTCCTACATTGAACACAATCATCCCGCCCCAGCAAGATTTCGCGGCACCAAGAGTGACCATGTCCACAAAAGCCGTCTCCAGTGAGGCGAGAGTTGGTGAAGATGTGCTGGAGCGTGTTAAAATTATTATTGCAGATCTTTCAGGCTTGGAACCAGATGAGATCAAGGCCGATAGTGAATTGGCTGAGCTGGGCGTTGACTCGCTCGTAGGCATGGAGCTGATCAACGAGCTTGAGGCCGCTTTCCAAGTGAAGCTCCCTCAAGACGAGATCCAGGCTGTTTTGGACGTGCCTGGCCTGATGAAGTGCCTCCTTGAGACTCTTGGTGCTGATTCAGAGGCAAGTCAAAGCGAAGACTCCGGCGTAACAACACCCGACGACGAATTGCAAGACACGGGGCGAACGACACCTGTAACATTCCACATGTCCGAAAAGACAGGAGGCGAAGCAGTTCTGCCATTTGAAGCTGTTTTCGGCGCCTTCAGCGACGTAAAAGCTCTAACGGATGAGCGCATCGCCGCGGTCGGCCAGACACGCTACGTGAGCGATGCTCTTCCGCTTCAAGAAGAATTGACTATAGCTCTTGCCATCGAGGCTTTTGATAGTCGGGGTGCTGGCATCAGAGATGCTCGACCTGGCCAGAAGCTCGCGCGTATCTCCCACGGACCTGAAAATCGTCAGCTCGTTTCATATCTATACCGAATGCTGGACACATCAGCCCAGGTCATCAAGTTCGACGGGGAGGACGTGATCATTCGCACAGCCGTGCCAGTACCGTCGCGATCCTGTGACGCTGTAAGAAATCTTCCAAGTTAATCTTATACTCCTTACCTATGGAGAAAAACTGTTCTGTTAAGCCGTGGCTCTGTGTAAGCTTAAGGAAAAGTATAAACTGACGTGAAAATCCAGATCTACGAAGAACTAACTACTCGCTTCCCCGATCAGCAGCCAGCCGACAAGCTAACCTACTACGCCGGCACCCATCTCGCGAGCGTGCTTTCGGGCGAGACGAACGGCGTCAAGCTCATCTTCGGGAGCGCAGAAGGCCGCGAGCTCGCTGCTGGTCTGTACGGCGACTGGCCGTTGAACCGAGCCACATACGCCGGCTTGGAAAGCTTCCTCGAACGTCTCGCTGGCCAACTCTCGGCGGGCGATAGTACTGCACAAATTACACCCGAGACTCCGCTCCGTATCCTCGAGATGGGCGCGGGCACTGGTGGCACGACGAAGCGATTGCTGCCTCTGCTCGCCAGATTGGATCTGCCCGTGGAGTACACCTTCACGGATTTGTCGCCCTCGCTAGTGGCGCAGGCGCGGAAGACATGGGGAAAGCAGTATCCATTCCTGCGCTTTGCGACCCACGATATCGAGAAGCCACCAGCACCTGAATACGTCGGCACGCAGCATCTCGTCATTGCCAGCAACGCAGTTCACGCGACACGTTCACTCCGGCACAGTGCGAGCTGCATCCGGGCTATGCTGCGGCCCGACGGCTTCCTATGCCTAGTCGAGATGACACGGCCCATGTACTGGGTCGATATAGTGTTCGGCTTGTTTGAGGGGTGGTGGATGATGGACGACGGGCGAGAGCACATCATCGCGCACGAGGAGAGATGGGCAACGGACTTACAGGCCAGCGGCTACGGGCACGTCGACTGGGTCGACGGCACCAGTGCAGAAAGTAAGATCTGGAAACTCATCATCGCATCAGCAGACCCGAAGAGTAGGTAAGTTGGATAGACTTTCGCATGCCCTATGTATGTAGTCAATCGTTATACGCGATTCAACAACAAGAGTATCTTCTTACCTGCGTTTCTTTCTCAGACGCGAACGCGATCCTACACAACTAGACGTCCCATTACCATGTCTGCATAGTCAGAGTGAGATACTCAAGGATCGAGAACAAGAAGTCACCAGATATGTCCAAGACCTGTCGGTCGATTGGGATAAGCACTTGACAACTCCTAATTCTACCTCTCGATCTTTGCGCACAAGCACATCCGGCGCTTGCGTGTTGATAACGGGTGGAACGGGCGGACTCGGATCGCATCTCGTTGCCAAATCACTAAGTCGCGCTGGAGTATCACTCGTAATTTGCCTCAATCGACGGAATAGGCACCAAGAAGCATCCCAAAGACAGAGGCAATCGCTTCTAGAAAAGGGAACGGGAATCTGCCCCAGCGAAGTTAACGACATCATGAGCCGTGTCGAAGTGATCGAAACAGATGCCTCCAAGCCCAACCTGGGGCTTTCCGATGAGGGCTATGCATATCTCGTCGGCAAAGTCACCCACATCGTGCATAACGCATGGCTCATGCATTCCAAATGGCCTCTGCGGAGGTTCGAGCCGCAGCTGCGCATCATGGCCAACATGATCTGCCTCGCGCGAGACATATCAGCATGGCGCGGGCTGGGGGCACCGCCAGTGAGATTTGAATTCGTTTCATCCATCGCCACCGTCGGATACCACCCTCTACACACCGGAAGGCCCGTCGTTCCCGAGGCTCGTATGCCTATAGCTAGCGTCTTGCCCACGGGCTACGGCGATGCTAAGTACGTGTGTGAGCGTCTGCTTGATGCTACGCTACATTGCTACCCCGAGCGCTTCCACGCCACCGCGGTGCGCCTGGGCCAGATAGCCGGCAGCTCGCTCAGCGGATATTGGAACCACGCTGAGCACGTGTCGTTCCTCGTCAAGTCATCGCAGACGTTGGGCGCGATTCCAGACCTGCCTGGCACTCTGGGCTGGACACACGTCGACGATATCGCGGGTACATTGCTGGATATCCTCCTATTGCCCTCTACTGTTCGCTTGCATCCGATCTATCACATTGAAAACCCGGTGCGTCAGCCGTGGGATGAAATGCTATCGATGTTGAGTGAAGCACTAGATGTGCCTACCATTATCCCCTTCGCCGACTGGGTCTGTCGCGTAAGAGAATGGCCTATCAAGGAAGACAACACCGCCGATGGCGGAAATCCGGCTTTCTTGTTGGTTGACTTCCTCGACGCTAACTTCATCCGTATGAGCTGTGGGGGCTTGCTGATGAGCACAGCCAAAGCTCGAGGGCATTCGCCTACGCTAACTCGAGTTGGCCCAGTGAGCAAAGACTGTGTTAGGGCATTCGTAAACTCTTGGAAAAATGCAGGGTTTTTAAGGAATACTAAATAGGGCGGGAGTGCCTCGACTAAAATCTTGTTTGGTTAATTGTTTCGTTTTTGTTGAGCTGGGTTATCGCGTACAATCTAGCCACCGTTAAACCGCTCTCAAGCTACACTAAACTATGAGCATGGTGTCCAACTGTGCCGAGTCCTCACTAACACAGACAAAGTTTATTTCAAAGAGATCCGCCATAACAGGTGTCCATCACCTGCAGCATGCAGTCGTAATCGAGTTGCGATGTAGTTAAGCGCTCGTGTATTATTATAATAATGTTCTTGTGTAGACCGGTACCTACTTCGAGAGTGTCGGAGTTTAAAGTCCGGCTATAATTATAACTTATACGCCGTCACATACAACGCAGCGACGAATAGGCCAAGAAAGCTCGTTGCCGAACTCTTCACCAACAACTTGATACGATTGAAGTACCTAGTAGGGAGTGTATGAATGCCGCTGATCTTCATCGATTAAGCAGCTATACGCTATGGTAATCTCTATAAGTTTGAGTTGGTGTCAACACTTTCCTGCTTTCCCAGCTATCGACGTATCAGAGCTTCTATCAAAATATATACACGACCTATACCGCCGTAAACTCCTACTTGCTCTACTTCAATAACGCTTGCTCAACATGTGCACCTAGTATTATACTACTAAAATCTACTCCTATAGCGACCATGTCGAAAAAAAATATCAACTTTGAATCTTGCGATAGCATAAGCAAGAAGGCCATAAAATCAAGCGAACACCACTCGAGTCGAGAAAGGAAAGCGAGAAGTGCGACCGCTATGATTGCAGAAATCCCTAGTGGCAAGTCAATCCATTCTTCCCTCAACATTAGGTACCTAATGCGACAGACAGCGCTACTGCAGCCCTGTAGCTTGAGTGGAGCTCTCGGCAGCAGGATGAGGGGCCGAAACACGTGGCAAGTCGACATCGACCCACCCATCCCGCTACGCGCTGGACTTGCGCTACTATTCCCGTTCAACCCCTCAGAACGTTTCGTTCTCATGGTCCGATCAGATATGTGTCTACCAGTGCAACAACGAATCTTGGAGACAAATCATGACGTACGTCTTGGAGTATAAAGAATTAGATAAACTGACTGTGCCGCATCTTCGCAAAGAATTTGTTAATCAAAACACTATCCGTATGACTGCGAGGGAATCATGCGCTACGCTAGCCCAGGTAAGATTGTCCCCCGCCTCCCTCAGGTCTCGCCCCGGTAGCTGAAGGACGACGCCCGTCATGTTTTTGGCTCTCGTGATTGTGCTAATTTGGGAAGAAACGTGCGATGTTGTTGGTTTTGCAATCTGCAGGTTAGGTAAAATATGGGCGTGCCGCGCTTCCGTTGGCCGCTAACACGAGAAAGTTAACATAGCTGCCTATTGCCTGCCTATCTAGGTAATTGCTGTTATAGATGACTTGCATTGTCGTTAGGAGCCAGCCGCCATTGCTGCCTTAGGTACATACCTACCTACATAGGTACCTAATGTAGTGACCTGCCCCAAGGTGCTGACCCAAGGTACCTAAATACCAAGACAGATGCTGTTATAAACCACATACAGGGTTCTCCTCCTTCATAGCGCTGGCCGGTCTTGCCCCCCTCTCTCACCGTCAGATGGCCCGTCCAACACTCACTCTCACTGCGAAATGCCAACGCAAACCGAGCTCGCCGACCGCCCGCCATCCTACGTCGAGACGGCAGATGCCGGCCCCGCCGACGACGTTGTCCAGCCGACCATCCTAGTCCTCGCGGGCCAGACCATCCACGCCGAGGCCGCCTCTAGTGCGCCGCTATACCACCTCGACCGCGGCGTTGCCGCACTGTCCCGCGCAGCCTCCAAGGTGACGCTCGAGCGTGTCGAGCGTACCGTGCGCACCAGCCCCGACAACGAGCCCTCGCTGCGCCACCATCGCCGCCATGTCTTCACCCTCGAGCGCGTGTGGACCGTCTACAACTCCCTCCCCTCCAGCTGCCCGCGTTTCTTCGCGCGCGCCGTCTCCAAGCGGGCGCTGGGGCACGTCGGTCTGAAGAAAGCGCGTCTGCGCTCCGCCTTCACTGCCCTGCCCGTCGATGCCGCCGGCAAGGGAAACAAGCTTGGGCTGCCGGGGTTCCTCGATGATGCGCAGCCCCTCTTTGAGCTGCGCATGAAAGACGGCCGGTGGGAATGGGCTGATGAAGGCGGCAATGCCGTCGCAGTCGAGGATGAGGGCGACGACATGCACCGCTTGATTGTGACGGCCCTGCTGCCGCGAGTCACTGTAGACGCCATGGTCGCACTGTGGTGCTGCCGCCTATGGGAACATTCTGCAGAGCGTGCCGAGAACTCGGAATCGGGAATGGATGGGAGTGAGCCACCCCTAAGACCCGATGAGAATCTGGTGAAGGTATTGACACGTCGCAGTTCGACGGAAACTCAGAATGGGGAGGGACGCCGGTATGAGTGGAGTCAGGGGTTGGGTCATCTGATAAGTAAGCAGGGGGCCTCACGGGCCATGCCCTCACGGGCCACTTCGCCCACCAACCACACCTACTTGAACAAAGCCGTAAATATCAACAAAAATCGATCGCAACTGCTAGTTTTTGGTGTTTTCTACTATAATACAGTTTTTTAGCTCTGTTTCATCTTCCTGCCGGCCCGTTACAGCTTTTTTTTTAAGCTGTAGCACCTGGTAATTATTTGTTTTGTTTTTATATACGACCTGTAACTTTAACCTTTTTTTTACCCTGCGTACGTCTGTTATTTATATAAATCGCTGCCCCGGAGCGATTTTTACTTTCTGCTGTATATTATGTTTTTTTTTAGCTGTTTTTACTTCGAAATAATTAATTTTAGTTTTAAAAAATATAATTTTAATAGTTTAATAGTTTAAAGCTTTTATTGTTTTTTTTATAAACAGTTAATACAAGGCGTTATTTAACGCAGGTATTTTAATAATTAGTTTTTAATAAGTATATTAAATATTTTAATTATTTAAAAGCGTTTTTATAAACGTTTTATATATTTTTATAATAAAATTTAATATTTTAAGCTGCTTTTTTATTATAAATATTTCGGGCTGTATTTTAATTATATTTTTTTTTTTAATATAATATATTTTAATAATAATAGTTTTAATTAATTTTATAAATAAATTCCAGTTATTTTTTAAATATTTTTAATTACTTTAAACTTTATAATAAGTTTTTTAATTAAACGATATATTTTTAATATTTTTTTTTAATAAACTTAAGTTTTAAAATAATACTAGTTTTAATTTTTAAAATTTTTCTAAGTTTTTTTTTTAAATAATTAAAAAAAACTATATTTATTAATTATATTATATAATTATAATAAAACTTATAAAATATTAACTAAATTTTATTTAATAAATAAATTAATAAAAAAATATTATTTATATAAAAATTATAGCTGTTATATATTAAAACTATTTATATATTATTATATTAAGTTTATATATAAAAGATAAAAATATTTTTAAGCTAATTTAATATAATTTTTATATTAGTTTAGTTTTTAAATAATAATTTAAAATATTAGTTATTTTATAAACTAATATTTTTATAAAAATATTACTAATTTTAAACTTTAATATTTTTAAAAATAATTAATAGTAAAAGTATTTTTTTATTAATATAAATATATTTTAAAGTAATAATTTATTTGTTTTATTTAATTTTTTTTTTAAAAACTATATAATTTTTAATTTTATAAATTATATAATAGTTGCTGCTAATATTTTAAGCTATGTTTATTTTATTAGTATTATAAAAATAGTCCGTAGAAATATTAGCTATTTTTAAAATGTTAAGTTTATCGAAAAAAAGTTAATATTAGCTGCTATAGCCTTGTTAACTCGCGAATAATAAATAGATTTAAATCTAGTTATTTTAATAGTTAGATTTTTTTTTAAAAAATTATAATATTAAACTTTTTTAAATATTATAATATATTTATACATATTAAATAAACGCTAAGCTATATAATAAAACTTAACAAAAAAAAACATAAAGCTTAAGTGTATTTAATTAATTGTTTAAACAGCTAATTAGTTTTTTAAAAATAAAAATAAAGCTTGAAAGTCTTGATTTAGTTTTTTTCTAGTTAGTACGTTATTAAGGCAGCGTTATAAATATAATTGCGGCATATTTTATTTTTTTAATGCAGCGCGGACGCTTATGCTAAGCTTTACGTTATATATTGTATTAACCGCGTAAGTTTTTTAAAAAGTTACCGGTATAGCAATAAAAAAAAAAAAAAATAAAATAAAATATATGTGGAATAAAGATAGTAAGTGTAGTAGTTATTGAGGAATTGGCGAGTCTTTTATAGAGGTTGTCGCGTAATTAGGGTGGTTGGGAGGTGGCCCGTGAGGGTATAGCCCGTAAGGCCCCCTGCTTACTTATAAGTGTTACTTGCTGCCAAAAGACTACATTGTAAGGGTTCGAGTATAAAGACATTAAGTGGCCATAGTAATAAACATTCTTTTAAAGTCAGACGTGTTTGTTTTTATAAAATAGAATCGAGGCGTTTCCGGTGATCTGCGGTCGCGGGTAGGTCACTTGCGGGGGCAAGGCGGGTAATTTAATGGCATATATTTTGGACCAGTATTATATCCTAAGTGTCACAAGGCATGGAGACAAAGAGACTCCTGTATATGTATCTAGGTTAGCCTCACGTAGCCTTGAGACCCCTCGTGCAACAACAAGAGTTTATACCTGCCGTATACTGGGTTCGTGACACTAAGTATTTGTTCAGGATAATGCAACAATAAAAGTCAAGGGTGCACCTCTTGCGTAGACGACTTGTCTCTAAATGTACTGAGTCTTATCACCTCTGACTATATGCTTTTCTCTTGTCCGACTTTCTGGTTTTGGGGCGTTGTATAATTCTGCGGCGTATGATGGGATCTGGGACGAAATCCAATGTCCAAAACCACTTCTCGGCTTCGCGCTACCGTACTTCTATAGCATACCAGCCCTTGCTAAATAGTGAGCAAATATCGTTATAGTCGATTTGGTGCTAATTTGTATTGCATATTTGCGGACGCAATATTGTGCAATAATGTCGCAAAGTTTACAAAGTAGGCGGAAGGTGAGAGAATAGTAAATTATAGATACTAGGTAAGAGCACACCCAGCGAAAGCGTCCTATGTTTTCCCCGAGCTAAGTATAGTAGCAATACGAAGTAGCATTAAACAAGCTCGGGACTGGCTGACAATTTCAATGCCAAATATAGTCCGTATAATAACCAGTAAGTCTTCTATCCTAATATTAACATCCGGGGTAGCACGGTTTATAAGTATAAGCATTGTCTTTAAACGTGTTAAATCGTGTCCTAATAACTAGAACAAGTATCAGGCCTTACTGTTGCTCCATAAGTTTAAACCCATAGTACCTCCGAACAAAAGAAAAACAATGTCTCTTTACACCTACGTATAATAATTTCTTCATTCTTCGCGAAGTCAAATCGGCAAAGGCTACACCTCGGGACTACACAGAAATGATCCATATATAGTGATTAAAAAACACTAGAATTCAGGTTAGACTGATGGTTAGGGCAAGGACTTATGGGGTCGTGTTGTTAGGCTTTTTACCGAGCTAATCCGCTCTCTTTTACGCAAGTGGGTTTGCGCAAAGGATGCCCCCAGTTCTCCGCCATGATGACGTCCGAAAATACACCGCATCTCTTTTGTTGTGCCTCCCAACAGTCCAGCGTATAATTACTGCCACCCTGGAACATTTCACACGAATACGCAAGCACTCAGACATAGCCCAGCAGTCTGATGGTACTGCTGGGAATTCACCTTTTGCCAAAACGCATGAACCCTGTCCTGCGTAGCACTGCCGCCGTGCCCGTATCGGCGAGACTAGAGTATAGTTGACCAAAAGAACCACGCACCCTCCCTAGGCGTAGGTATGCCATGTATGGTCCAGGTCACGACGGCGTGGCATACAACCGAGAGCAGAAAGATCCAGGAGGCACAAGCGCTGGGACACGGTACACAAACGACGGGGCCCATGATGAGAACAGCACCACGTGTAGTCGTTGCCAGCAGACTCCCGGGAGTCGGCGGAGCGAGTGCGCCTCGAAGGTGCTTCCGTACAGTGGCGGACGTTGGTCCGGGCATATATATTGCTACGAGTACATTTTACAACTTAGCTGCCCAGTTCGCTCTTTACTTTAACAGCACAATCGTCGGTTTCTACATCGAGGAACTTCAGTCTGGTTCCTCGTCGTCAAGTTTTCGGTCCACCTTAGGGAACCACACACAAGACCGCCATCCCACGCCAAGTATAAGTCTGCCTATAATAACCTTATGCTACCCGTTTAAGTCCGAGCACGAATAGGTGCAGCTATGCTACCGAACCCCTCGACTTCCAAGCTTATCGACCCCACCCTATCCGGACGTAGGCCATTCGCGTACCCTCGACTGCTCGCCCCTTGATTTTGATTGTCCTATAGTAACCCACTACATTTCAATCAACTCAAGACCCCTGGCTGGAATCCGATACGCACGCGGTGAGATTAATTGGAAATACTAACGATGAACGACGAGATCAAGGAAGTGTACGCTTGCCGCCCACGCGATGCCCCGTCCCCGCTCTTGACATCGACGCCGTTCACCCGAGTGGAGATGCCCACGGAAACACAACGTTAAGCCCTACGCATATGGATCCTTCTTCTTCCCAAGACTAGACACGAACTAGAGGCCTATCTCTCGCCTTTAGGAGTTTATAATCCACAGCTCATCTTCAAGGGCAATCGTGCATCACGAATTACCAGGGATTCGGAGGGAGTAGAACAAATCCTCCGGCGGAATGGAATCTACCCCGCAGATACCCTACCCTACATACTAACTCTGCTTGATCAGTTGATTGACCCCAGTATATAATTTTGCTGTATCTATTAATACGGGAAGACTTGATTGTGTAAACTCCTCTTGTGCATCTCTCTATCTTCGATGTTTCCAAACTAGTGACCATGACCAGCACTCCTAAAAACTATGGCGTTGTCCTATATGACGGATTTCAGCTGATTGACGTTTGCGGACCGATCGACGTCCTCAATGTGCTTTCAACACACGTCGAGGGGATCTCTCTTTCCATAATCGGGGAGACCATGAGTCCCGTTTCCACGTTCCCAAAACAGTGGCCACACAAGATGGGCATGCCACCCTTCACGACTTCACAGTGCATCCAACCAACACATACTTTTGATTCCGCTCCTCAGTTAGACGTCCTCATTATTCCTGGTGGCATGGGTGTCTTCGATGCAGATCCGGCTAAAGCTAGGAGCCCAAACCTGGAGGTCGCGGACCCTATTATCAAGTTTATCAAGGCGCAATACCCTGGACTGAAAACTCTTGTCACGGTGTGTACGGGCTCCGGAATCCTGGCTCTCAGTGGCTTGTTAGACGGCAAGAAAGCGACGACTTTTAAGGGCGCATGGAAAGTCATTCCTGCTTGGAGGCCGCAAGTTGAGTGGGTGCCGCGAGCCAGATGGGTTGTGGACGGGAATATCTGGACCTCATCAGGGGTGTGTTCGGGAACAGACCTCATGTTTGCTTTCGTGAAACATAACCATGGAGAAAAGATAGCAAAGGATATCGCAGATTGGATGGAGTATCAGAGGCATGAGGACCCTAATGTTGATCCATTTGGGATAGATCAAGAATAACAAGCCGCTATTCATCATCAATTCTGACTGTCACAAACCCAGTATATGATAGGCAATAGACTCTTGTTGTTGCATAGGGGTCTAAAGCTACGTGTGAGGCTATCCTAGATACATATACAAACGTCCCTTTGTTCTTATGCCTTGTAACAATTACTATCATTCATTTATGCTATCTTCTTCATCGATGCCTCATAAGAACCAAACTTAGACCGCCCTAATAAGGCGTCCCCATTCGCCTTATCATTCTCCGTGAAAGCTTCAAATGGAGGTTATCTCATACAGGATTTACCACGATCGTATGAAGTTGGCTCTATGGAATACCTATCCTTGACGTGTAAGCGAATATGGTTGATTTTACAAGTGTATATATACAAGCAAGGCCAATGGAACTCTCGCGCTATTTAATTAACGGCTTTCCTGGACAGAAGGAATTGTCGTCAGATGGCTCTTTAAACGATTGTTGACTGCCTCAGCAGTCATATCCCCCACTTCATCACCAGCCTCTTCCATGCTGTTTCTCCTACTGGGGTTCCGGGATGTATTCCGGCTCTGGCGGCGTGACGTTGCATGGTGACTCGCTTCATACGAGCTACGCTGTGATTCAGGGCCGAATCTAGGACGAGTCGGCTCCCTGGTTGTGGGCGAGATCGCCGCAGAGTGCTCGACATCGGCATCGGGAACGGCGACTGAGGGGTGGCCGGGGTAACCGGCCGTGCTGGAACGACGCGTGGCATTGCTCACGCGACGACCTGAGACCTCGGCCGTACCTTGTGCCAGACTCTGCGCAAATGGAGAACGCTTGCGAAGGACCGGGCCCTTCCAGTACACCCAGTAGACGGCTGCCACAAGAACGACCGAAATGGCAAACAAGATGAGAGAGGGATACTCGAAGTTCTTGTGCTGAGCCGCCCCTATGTTTGTATAGAACGGTGTGGCAGGGACTGTCAGGACACCAGCCAAAAAGTCACGAGCCCAACCATTGCCACCAGTAGCCGACGCCGAGTAAGGACCATAAGCACAAATCATGTAATCGATGGTAGCCATGTAGATGGCGTAGTTAGCAACGCCGATGATCGCCGTAGCAATCACAGGGCCAATCCAATGCAGTGGGGGGCCGGCACTGGCGAAGGCGAAGATGAGCAAACCGATAGGTAGCAAAGGTGCTAGCCATAGCAAGAGATACATTCTGGATTCGTATTGAGCGTGCTCGTCTTCGGGATACTTCTCTCTTCGCCTTTGATTGCGACTAAAAGACGGGATAAAGATAAGCCACGCAAGCAAATAGCCCACACCGAAACCAGTAAATGCCAAGCCGATCTGCCAGCTGTTGAAGTCCCATTGTTTATATACGAGGGAAAGAGATTGGATCTGCACGAAAATAAGGGCATCGGAAAAACCGGAGAGCAGTGATAAGGAAAGCACAATTGGCTCGGTCAAAAACATGCGGAACGGTCGCATCCAAGTGTAGATGAGGTCCTTAAAGGTAAAGCGCTGCCAGAAAGATTCAATCTCGTCCGGACCATAGACGTCCTGGCCATTCTTTCTGCGTTTCTTGGCAATTTCGTTCATCATGACAGTTGTGCGTGTCTCTGGAACGGTAAAGAGATGAAGAAGCTGAACAGCGCCGCCGAAGATAAGCTGAATCCAAATGCACCATTTCCAGGCTTCACCAGGTGCCAGAATCTCAACGAAACCACCAACAATGGGCCCGAGTACCGAGCCACCAACCGATGAGAACACACTATGAGTGTAAGAGTTAGAGTTGAGACACAGCTGGAGATGGGAGGGAGCACTTACATGTATGCAACTGCATATTGTTGGCGGTCAGCTTCGTAGAGGTCGGCAATCATACCCAGTGTCACACTCCCACCAGCAGTAGACAGGCCACCCAGCGCTCTACCAACGAGAAGTGACCCGAAGTTTGGTGCCAAAACAACGGGTAAATTCCATAAGTTAGTAAAGAAGAGTGAGAGCTGTAAAATAGGCTTTCGGCCGAATTCCTCAGACCACGGCGCCCACAGCTCACAGCCAAAGGCATATGTAACGAGGTAGATGGCGGCGCCAACGCGAGCGGCCTGCTCACTGACGCTAAACCTTTCCGAAATACCCACGAGGCCGTTTGAGTAGAGGGACGTGTTGAAGTTCATAGAGGTCTGGACGAGGAAAATAACAGTCAGGATCCACCATTTCTTCTTCTCTGAGAAGGCAAACCCTAGTTCATCCTGGCAGTCTTCCTCCTTCAGTTCCCGCTTGCCGGTCTCCTCTTTTTCGTGTTGGTTTTCGGCCTCTTGCGCATGGAGGTCGTTGGTTATCTTGTGGTCCGAAGAAGTAGAGCTATCTGCGTTCGGGGTGAAAGTACCCGGCCACTGTTTCTTTTCCTGATCCTTCACCATTGTGCTGATGGTGGATGCGTTGCGATTATTTTTTGAAATGGGAGTATATAGCGTAGTAAATGGGAAGTATAAGAGGTAAAGAACCTTCGCCGACGCATCAGTGATGCTATGGTAATGTGATAATTAATCCTTCGAGGAGGGTGGGAGTGCGGAGAGAGGTTGGGAGAGGTCTGGGGAGAATCCTGGAAAGTTCGGGGTAGGCGTGAGAAAAATATAGACCAGTTATTGGTACGATGATCAGGCGTTCTGCGGGCTTTTCTCCAGTTTACACTTTACCACCGTAATAAGCCCGTGAAATATGCTGACCGTGGCCTTTAGTCAGCTCACTATGCGGCAGAAAAAGTATGGTAGTATAAGGGCTTGTTTAAAATAGGTGATGATAAACGTAAAAGTGAGTAAGAAATATGCCTTCGTTCCACAGTTTTCTCTGTTGCCGAACCTGCTATCAGGTGCTCGGAGGTCTACACGGGAACGAGTTGTGCCTGGCTAGCCTCACACACAAGTACAAGCGTAGTAGTATACCTCATGGGCTGACTAAATGGGCACAAGCCTAAGGTTAGTGCACAACATATGTGGACCGATCTCACGATTTCGGAATTTTTTTCAACGGAATGCCAAGAGTAGAAGTTCTACTGAATTCCACCCGGCCCGTTTAGTGTAACCATTCCCATATAAGCAACCGCGATATATACTGTAAGGTTATAAGAGCTCTTTATGCGAGGCACCCGCCTTTTACGAAAATCACCTTAAGCTTGGTAGTGCAATGATGTCACTCGTGTGAGCAAAGGGTGGCGGGGATCTGACTAGGTTTACAAAAAGTCCTGGTTAGGAAAATAGAGACCCTGCCAAGCGGCTTGGCTACGTCATTGATCCATGTGCGGATCCCGGCGGTGTGGCCCGCGCCAGGGCGACTCCCCTGTCCTGCCCCTGCTAGCACATCCCAACTGCCGCCTTCGCATCCACGCGGCCAACAATAATGGAAGACACTCTTGTCCTTCATGTTGAATGCTGCACGAGCCTGCTTCAACAACGTCATCAACTAGTTAGATGACAGCACTGAGATAGAAAAGTAAGATAGGTAGGCACAGACCCGTTTCCTATGGCCTTTTATTAGTTTCTGTGACCAAGTACCATACCACCCCCGGTCCAATTCAATAAACGGTTGCTCAACCCTTGGCTCTTTCCAAGCGCTTCTAGAACATTTAACAATGAAATAACTATTGGTCAAACTGCCACGGTTACGTAGAAAAAAAAAAAGGGGGGGGGGGGGGCACTAGCCACGCGGTGGCTGCCGCCAGTGGGCTGCCACAGACCCCGCCCACATAAGTGTGTGTGGCGCGCGCCCACACCTACTTAACAATAACAACTACTCAATACAGCACTTCATAGCTTCTTGTATTGCAAAGGTTAAACGTTTAATCGATCGTGAATTTAATAGTTTAAGTTGATTAAATGTTTAGAATTATACAAAGGGCTAAGAGACCGTTTATTGAGCACAGCAAGTCTTCGTACAGTACCTAACCTAGTTTCCTTTAGCCACCTTGCATTAGATCTGCGATATTGATCTCTATAATCGACTGTGGCCTTTGAAGTTTGGCCAACGGGCATTGCCGCTACACCGTTCAATTATTATAGCGCACTTCCGCGGCGCAAAATGTATCAGCATATAACGAGGTAATATTAGTAGTTACCGGGAGTTGATAATATTGAATCTAGTTCTCATTGTGATACTGTGACCACTATCCTCAGTCACTCGGAACACGTATAAGAGACAAGACGTGGCGTAGGTACATCACAATTAGCCCTCGCGAACCGGACCGTCAAGGCGGTCCGCAAACAGGCCTTGGGTAAGTAGCAGTTTGGTAGCAGGAAATGTGACACAAAAAGGTTGTTGATCATTGGATCTGACCTACCATGCCCACGTTCACTAGAGTCACCTGCAGCTGCGTTATGTTTGTGTATTTGCTGCCTTGAACCGGCAATTATTGCACAGCGCAGCCGCCCACAAAGACCATCATTAAGCCCGCCCGATAATGCATTCTGTTTGAAACTACAATTTATCAGTGATCGCCCCCTCGCCCTATGCATTCAACCCAGAGCATCTAGGTATATACATTCCCTCCACACCTGCCATTCAAGGAAACAGGCCTACCTGCCCTGGAAGGCCGAGTCTGCATTATCTTGGGTTCCAGCACCGGCATTGACAAAGAGGTCGCCCGCCCGCTGTATCGCAAGAATGCTAAGGTGATATAACCAATTTCCCATCGTCACTCTGCAGCAGAAAAAGGCATGGTGTAGGTCTACATAGCCGTGCGCTCCAAGGGCCCAGCAATCCATCGAAGATATTGGGCAATCCGCGCTCTCCTCGTCGTGCTCATTGGTATTTATCCTCCTTGATCTAAAAAAACTACGCAGCAGCAAAGCCGCTGCAGCTGACCCTGACACTAAATGTCAACCCGATCCCGACCTCAAGCCAAAGTGACGTGATTATTGGTGGAGTCTGATGGCATCGCCAGTTGTAGCACGTCTGGTTTCTCGAAAAATGCTCCAGACGCAGATTGATGCGCACGGTAGCTCGTGAAGTGGTACTCAATGGTCTGCGATAATTACATGTTTGTTACGACCTCAGGGTATGATACAAATTCTCATTCGTGACGAGACACGAAGATAGGCCCTAACATAAGGGTCCCCAGCTTCAGGCTGGTGCGCATCAAATATGATCTCGACGTTAGACCATGGTTTTAGCGATAAGGGAGATGTCAAGGACGAGCCTGCGGATGTGTTCAAACCTTGGCGTAACAACAAGAGTCTACGCATAACCCCGAACTTAAGATCTTGATTCTCACAGATTATAAATAAATCATTCCAACTGAATCCCCATGCCGCTATCCCTAAGTGCCTAAATAAAATAGGCATCTAATCTTTAAGACGCTAACAATAGTCAACAGAGAGACAGATTTTCGTAATCGAGGCCACCTTCATGACTCCATAGACGATCAAAAGTGCATGCCGCATCCATCGGTCTTCTGTGGCGGTTGCTTAATATGTCGTGGGAAACGCACTGATTGCTAGATCTTTGACGGCACCTCTATAAACGCGTACTAGGATGATCTACTCAACCAAATCAAGTTCCTATTACCTTGTTCACGTCATCCACACGTCATTATCCTACGCCTTAAAGTATTTTATGCATGCTCTCTGCCTGTGCCACTGAATTTAGTCTTTAGGATAGTTACGCAGCTTCTAATTTACACGACCCAACTACACCCAACGATGTGTATGCCAAGAACAACGCCGACGATATTGTGATATGGGATACGCTACCCTTTTAGATTCCATCCACCTTACCCAGGCCTCCGGCTCGACATAGCATCCGTGAATTCGACTCTATTGGTATCTGTATCCGGATAATAAGGGGCACATGACTTTTTCTCTCTCTCGGAGTTTTTAAACGTCGGTTCGTAGACGACAATATAGCTGATCCAGATTCTATAGTAACAAACTTCGAACGAATTGCATTTGTATGCGCCATCAAAATGTGACAAGCAATACTATGTATGGTAGCATGATAGTCAGGGCAGTCAAAGTCGCACGAGCGTCTCCCCTTTTGATAATCCCCCGACCTTAACAGAGCCTCGATATAGCCCTAGCTCTTGTAGCGGCCAATCCAGTCCTTGATCCCACCACTTATCATAGGCAAAGTCAGTATTAGGGCCAAGGAATGATTTTCGTATTCGGTAAACCTAGGATACGCAGGCATTCCAAAAGCTAGGATACGACGGGCGAAATTAGGGGTAGAAGGGGAAATAGAGATATCATAAACTTACTCCGGGTCCCATCCCCGCCATGGCAACACCACCGGCTTTGGTTGCCCACCCCCTCAAAAACCATTGTTGCTTTGCGCGACCAAGTACTGCGCACCAGTACACAAATACCAACAACGCCACGGGACTTTTGTTATTTACCAAATCGATGAATTCGGCTGGAACATCGGCCGGCCACCACACATAATGGAGCCAGGTGCGGGGCTTGCCTGATACGAAGATCGCCCACCGCTGCAGAGAGTCGATGGCTCTGGCGCAAGTACTCTGCTCTATGCTCCCGTCTGAATTCGTGACCTTGTACTCTTCATTGATCGCCTTTAAGTGGGCTAGGGCTAGCAGAATGGTCGGATCCACTACCTTTGGTGCCGATCTCCTGGCGCGACTCATCAAAAACTCCCCGAAGGAGCCACTGCTTAGGAAAAATGGTTTGATTTCATTACCCATGACCCCTGCGCTCCGGAGTGCGAGTAGCGTATCGGATACCACGCCAGAGAATGTCGTGTTCTGCCGACAGCTCTCGAGGCGGAAGACGAGGATGGCGATGGTGAAGCCCATGACAGCAATCCAGTTATTTTCATCCACAGCTGGTACCACTTGACGGAAGGTCCTGGATCCCAGGATCTGGTTGGAATATGCGAGGCTGAGTATGTCCGGCGATGACTGGATAGATGGGAAATTCTTTCTCCCGAATGCCAGCGTGCGTGATTTAGGGGCCAAAGTAGAGGAAAGCCGGATATAGTCTGCTTGTAGTTGCGATTCATAGCCCCCTCCGCCTCCTAAGCGACTGGGTAGACTATTCCTAGCCCTTGATTGGCGTACTGGATTTCTTGCCGTGGGGGTAGCATTGGAAATACAGTGGTAGATGTGCAGTGCTGAGAGCGATATGATTATGTTGTAAAGAAAGGGGAGGGTTTCAAGCAGAGGAACTAGGCCCTCGCGCCACGGGTTTAGGTGCTCATCGCCATCTTCCCCCACTAACCATAACGTCCTCGATGTAGTATCCATGTAGTGAGCTAGGATTGCATTGGAATCCACGGTATTGGGGTCTGAGGTTCTAGTGGCGTTTATAGAGATCGCATCTGGCTCGCTCCGAGCACGACGAACACTCCTAAAATCTAGTCAAGACGAAGATTCAAGAAAAAACCGCGAAAATGAAGGATATTGGCGTGACCCGTAGACAATATACATACTCAACATGACTAGCTTGACTACCGCTTCCATCTCCGTAGTCGCATTCCTCCCGCCGTCTTCTGCAGTGAGAGCACATAGGGGCCTTCATGTCACACTACATAGCGTGGATTAGTCTCTTCGAATGTCATACTGGGTACACAGCTCTTCATTCCGCAAATCGAAAATAGTGCCACTTGCCTTTACCCGCCTCTGCTTGCATCGCCCACAGCCATTCCTCGATTTAGTATGAAACCGTCTCGAGCTATTGCCCCTCATAGTGGTTACAGCTGGGGCAAATCCTTTGGCAGTACTTATGACGTAGAACCTACAAGCTCAGTTGACCATTGTTCGCGTGCTCTCCAGTTTTACCAGTAGGGGGATTGGAGGCGAGAAGTTATTACTTGGGGCCTCAGGCGGAGACGAGAGGGTTCCTGATATATGTAGTCTAGTGTACGAAGGTGCCAGGTCCTAGAGTTGCAAGTTGAAACATTGTGCTTTACTCCCCTTTTTCAATATGTGTCAAGGATTTCATGTTGCGCCAATATCAATTTGACCCCTGAAGCTGACATGGCTGACACTGCCTGACAGGATACTCTGCACGCAAGTGGTTAATTATGGAGATCTACTTTAGGCTTAGTGTACGAATCGCCAGCCAATCATGTATTTGTTTTCCTAATTGGTATGTTCATGATTAACACTTGCCACTAGATAGGAAGTGGCAGAGAGCAGATAGGAACAGTCAAAGTCCTAGATATCACGGCTTTAACATTACGAACCATGTAGTAAGGTTTATTTCGGATTATGTCGCCTCACTTTTGTTTAGAAGAGATCATGGCGGACTGTACTATAAAGTCTCGCGATTCCCCTCGTTTTGGAGAAGACAGGCGCGAGACAAAGACAGACAAGCAAGTTTCGGCAACTTGAACACAATCTCCTAGCTTGTCGACATCCATTGCCTTTTTGAATTTTTCCATGTAACATTTTTGTTTCACTTTCACTACCTTCGCCATGCGCTTCCGCATCTCAGACAGTGCTCTGTTGGGCCTGATATCCTTGGCCACTCAATCCACGGCATGCGACACGCATGGCCGAAGCATCTCGGACGAGGAATTTAGCAGCCAAATGGCTCGACTGCAAAGTCGACAAGTTCCTTGCCGAGTAGATACTGAGCTTCGAAACGTTCGTGTCTTCGATGGCTTCAGTATCGGGGCTCCCACGAGTGTCTTTATCAGGGGGGACCGCTTTGCTTCAACAGGAAACAAAGCCGATCTTGTCATCGACGGAGAAGGCAAATTCCTGATTCCCGGCCTTATTGATTCTCATTTGCACATCGGTGATCTTGACGGGCTCTCCAATGCCACCTCTTTCGGCCTGACTACCGTTATGAACATGGCTTGCCGAAACTACACCCAGTGTGCGCCCCTACGCAACGTACCGGGCATGGCGGATTGGATGTCAGCAGGAGTCCCAGCAACAGGACCAGGCAGTAATCACGCCAAGACTATGAACCTCACCGCCAATCTACTCTTCCATCCGGGTGACGATCCCACCGAGACCGTCGGCAACGTGGTCGGCAACGGTTCTGACTGGATGAAGATTACGGTCGAAGTGAATGGTCCCAACTTGGCTGCCCAGAAGGCGTTAGTGGAACAATCTCATGCCTTCGGTATTTACGCCGTGAGCCACGCCGCTGACTCTCAATCGTACAACGAGGCGTCACTCTCCGGCGTCGACGGCCTGCAGCATACGCCGGCCAACCGCGCCATTGACCCGGATGTTCTAGACCGTCTGTCTACCAGCGGCCAGTTCGTCACTGCTACTATGGAGATCTGGCGTGTTGGCTTTGGAAACCCGGGGCTGTTAGCGCTGACCCAGGGCGGGCAACCTCCCGACAGAAAAGCGGTCTCGTATGATATTATCGTACAGAACGTCATCGCCCTCCGGAACGCCGGTGTTCCCGTTCTCGCTGGCACCGACGCGGTTGGTGCACAGGGCCCTTACGCCATCCCCTTTGGGCTGACGCTACACTGCGAACTAGAGAACCTCGTCGGCGCTGGGTACACTCCGGCGGCAGCGTTACGGGCCGCGACGTTACTGCCGAATAAGTACCACCGCCTGGGGGACAGGGGCTCTATTTCCCCGGGTATGAGGGCCGATATGGTTCTCCTTAACTCGAATCCCTTAGAAGACATCAGGAATACGCGGGACATTGCACGCATCTGGGTCGGTGGATTAGAGTATAAGGATGTTTCGAACTCGACTATGGTTTGTGCCGATCTCTTGAACCAAATTCCTAATAAATCGACCACCCTGTAGGCAGGATGGTGGTGTTCACATTCAACGTTTCTTTGCTTTGGCCTTTCTTGGAGCTTCAGGCGAGAATATTGATAACCTAGAAGTTATATGAATAAATAGTTTATTATGTTATTTATACGGCCGGTACGTACAATAATTAGTTGGGCCCATAGAGGTAGATTCAGAATTTAGAACTACTTTTTCGCTTCTTAAAAAGTTTCCTACGAGACTGGTTTGGTTGCCGCGTCGCGTTGATTCAACTAGTAATTCTCTTTGGGTCTAAGGGGTACTTGGCCTTCCCAATCCATCTTTCGATGTAACCTCGCCCTTTGCCCTTTATCCGATGTTAGAAGTACAAACACAAATTTAGTGCAATCTGATTACGCTGTTGTATAATTGAAATCCTTTCGCAGCTTGTCGCCAACTGTTAATTGATTATTAGTATAAAGTCAGAGGATTATATCTTCGTGCGTGGCCAGTCCACGTCGACGTATCAATAACGTTGTTGTTTCTGCGATTTCCTAGAAGTCCACGGCGGGAGCGGTGCCTTTGCGTAAAACTATCGATATTTAGATAAATATACATAAAGATATTTTGGCAAGCCATATATATCGTTAATACTTGACGAACGGCGTAGGTGGACGAGGCCTCTTAAAAGTCAAATGTGGTAGAAGTAACCGAGTAGCGTTATGCACTTTCTCAATAGAGTATAAAACACAATTAGGCAATGTAGGGTCAGATTATATCATTTTACAGCGACAAGCTGCAAGACATATTGAAGTCGACATTTAAGTTTAATTATTAATGCATGTGTGTAGATCTAGATATTTTATAGCATTACATAGATAACCTTCTCCTTTTCCGCCCAACAGTTTAAAACTAAAAAAAGCTGCCCCTATCAACCGCCCTCTAGTAAGGTCGCACCATTTCATAAACGATAAGATGAGTGATGTCTCAGGCAAGTCCTGGAGCGGCACCACTCCGACAGCAATCTAGAACCTCTTCACGTCTCCCGATGGTCAAGATGAGGCCTTGGACGCTGTACCGCTGTATGAGCGACTCTTAAGCGTTCTTGCACACGAGGCTGCCAACAACGACAGAGTTGGTCGAGAGCAAGGAGGGGTGCCCGACAGAGAAAGGCAAGCCGCCGTTGACGGTGCCGTCTTGGGCCTTGTAGGGGGTGCACGTGACAGTGTCGGGACCCAGAAGGTACAGGGTCGAGACGGCGGCCAAGGCCTCGGTGTTGACGTAGACAGGGCCGATGGGTACGGTGATAGTCTTGTTGGTGCGGTCATTGTACGCACCACCGTGCGCGGTTTCGATGACGACAGTGGCGGCAGGTGGGGTCGAGGTGCATGGGGCTGCGGTGGCCAGGGCGGCGGCAGAAAGGATGACGAAAGATGTGGCGCGCATTGTGGCTTTTGCTTGTGTTTTGTGTTTTTTTTTGCAGTGTTGGTTGGCTAGTTGGCTGGTTGGTTGTTGGAATGGAGAGTGGGAGCGAGAGTGAATGCTGTGCGGTGTGATATGCTGATGTTGTCTGATGTGATATTCTGTCGAGGGTGCTTGAGGCCGTCTTATATATAAATAAGCATTGTTTGGTATGGTTGGGAATCTAAAGGACGGCGGCAGATGTCATCGCTCAGGCTCGGGCCGAGCGTCTTGGCGGCTAGTCCCCAGCTGGTCCCGAGGAAGGCGCAGCGGGCGGCAAACACGAGCAGCCCACGAGAACACGAGAAAATACGCACGGACCATGCCGCCCCCGGCCGATCTTTCTAACCCGGCAGGCATTGGCCCTGCGCCCGCTGTCGGCTCCAGACCAACCACGTTCCCTTCAGCATTCAGCGTCCAGGCCTGCATAAGCCCTACGCCGCGCCTAGACTTAAGCACAATGCGCATATGCGGCGGCACCCTTCGTGTTAAATTCCACGTGTTGGCTTACCACGCCATCGTATGGTACGGTTTGCGAACAATGCAACAGACAACACCGCCTTGAACAGATCACAACTTCGCAAGTGGCTCGCTTTGTGGTCGTATCTTGCGATGATTCCCATTAGCGTGTTTTTAGACTCCGGTAACTAGGACTCTATGTATCCAGATCTTTCTGCTATGCATGCTATTACGTACATAGCAAAAGCCTTGTGCCACAGTATAAGCCAACTAGTTACTACAATCAACTTCGTGTAACGTGTGACTGCCATTTGACCTAATGATTTAGATGTAGAAGAGTATGCAAATTGACAGTGAGGTTATACATGCTTCACAAGAGGGATCTCGTCATCTATAATATCTATCAATTTGATAAGATAGGTCCTCTGCAATTATGTCCATCTTCCTCCTAAAACGAGAACTGCTTTTCTGCTGGAAGTAGGGCATTGTAAATATCTCTATATGAACTGCAAAGATTCCAAACGACCAGAATCCTACGGCATATGTCCTAACATAGAACCCGATGACTACACCGGTCTGAGTATGCATGTTAACCATCTACGGCATTGGCCCCTAACTAGTGCTATTGGGACCACCTGTGCTTGTTAGCATAGTTGATAAAGGGTACCTGAAAGCGTAAGGAGGGTTAAACGTTATGCCTCTTCGCAGATGGGCTGTCGCTAATGCACCTTGGAAGTAAAAAATGGGATGAGGTGAGCTAATAATTAGAAGCAGGTCGTCCACTTTCTGGAAGAGGATATTATCGCTATCCTCATCAGTCCTGTCGTGTAGCAAGGCCATGTGATCTGGGCTGGGAAGGGTGTTCGTATTGTCATAATTTTCTATGCAGCCAAGGGGCTATGAGGGTCTCGAACTCCCCTTCAGCGTGGGCGGTGAATACGTCTGAATAGCTTCGCTCATCTCACACTGCATGTCTCGGAAGCTCAAGTGGTTTGCAGGAAGGATCAGAATTGGTAGTTTGCCGCTCATATGATTACATACATGATATCGGGTGTTCCATTCCCTCGGTAATCGTTCGTGTAACGTGTCGTCCGACTCCCTGTTAAAGTCTGATATTACGAACTGACCTAACCTAGTAAGCACCAGGCTTCTTCATCCTCTTGGCACATCTCTTGCGTGCTAGCTTGTTGCCGCACTGGCGCTTAAGCTCCTTCGCCTCGGCTTTTCTTCTCGCCTCTGCTTCGCAGGCCTTGATGATTGAAGCATCAGCTCATACCGTCATTAGCTTCTTATATTTCAGCTGTAGAACTACAAAATTTGTCTACCGCAGGCTTGTTTGCTGTGGTAGTTCATGATGAGCTCTTCAGGCGGCTAACTTCACCTACGCCAGGGGCTCATAGGCATCTAGCTGCTTCAGGGTCGAATCCCCCACCTTTGCAGCATAAAAGCCTTGTTATTTAGATTTCGATTGGGTTGACCACGTTACTTTTCTCCATTGTCACAGATAAGTGGATAGCTATAAATACCGTTGATACTCACGAAGTATTAACGGCGTCATTTTACTTCCGTGACATCCATGATATTAGAAATCAAACTCACGGTGTATAATTATGATCCGTTTAAAGATGTTTTTCTAACTAAGGCGGAACAGGCGACCTAGCGCTTGGTAAGGAGCGGGGATATTTTAGACGTCTATGGCGATGGTGATCCTTGAATAGTTCATTTGGAAGTCGGCGTGTTTACTGTGTAGTAGATATTGATTTGCGATTTGGCAGAGCTGAACCCTCTCCTATGATGGCAGATCGAGTGGACCAAATCACCAGGCCGAATCTGGGCCGATGCAATGACGGCAATGTTTATGGGTAGGCACGTTAGCTTACAATACTGGGGACTTGTGCTACTTGGAATAGAATATGATTTAGGTGCAACTTGCCCAACCTACTCAATACTGTAGAATCCGGTCTTGTGCTGTCGGCTGAGTGCTTGATGGCTGATTAATATACTCGGTGATGCCTACAGTACGGAGTAAAATTAAGCGAATAGGTATCTCAGATAAACGGGAGATCGACCCATCTTATAAGTACCTTGGCAGGCGGGCTCTCCGTGCTATTATCTTGCACCTGATAAGCTTTATCTCGTTTAATATTCCTTGGCTACCCCAAAAGTCTGGGCAGCAACACTAGGATGCGTTCCTACCAACATCACCATCCACATACGCCGAGATTCGCCCAGTCGTATATCGTGCAAACTGCTTAGAGACACTAGCCTGTCACCAACCTCGTGTGCATAAGCGACCATGTTGTCTACCCTAGCCGTGCCCTTGAACACGTTCTCAATAATGATCTCGCATAGTCTTCCATAACCGTCAAGGATTGCCGTTAATTGTGGGCGCCACGTTTAGTCGTCGCATAAACGAGAATAGTGCATTAACCTAGTCCTTCTCAACCTCCTCGCCTATTACATCGTCACTTTCCTATAATGTGGTTGACGGTCGGCGGATGCAGACCTGCGATTCGTACATCTGACTCCTTCTCTCCGGCAGCTTCTTGCACACCCACTTCACAAAGATGTACCCGAATGAGACATCTAGTTTCTAATCGGGTTCAGGCCATACTAGCCTAAGTGTAAACTTTCCGTTATATTCTTGTCATGAAAAGTCACTAATGTCACGTGGTGCACAGGGATATGCCTCGGGATGCAGAACCTAGCGATCAGTACAGTTGGGTCGATATCCGAGATGCGGAGGTTGATGTAGTGCTTGAGATGAGGGATGTCTAGTCCGTTGTGTGTTATAGCATCGGACTCGTCCAAAACCAAGGCCACCTTTACTCGGAAAGATCTAGAAATGGTTGCTTAAGGTCTCTCTCATAATAGACTACACAGGAGGTTTGGGGCAGCCCACCGTGTTGTAATCATTAGAACTGGGGTCAAACAGTGTGACAAGGGCTTATGTAATAAGGGCTTGGAATAGTGTTCTATTCAGCTAATAGTTCTCTTCGGATCTAAAAGGTCCTTGTCCTTCCAAATCCATCCTTCGATGTAACCTCGCCCTTTGCCTCGTATTTATAATTAGACAGCCCTGAGGCTGGTGCCTCAGGCCTTCGGCCATTACCCCTCCTTTGGCTGTCTCAGATCTAGTCTGCAATACGAGGCTCCTATGACTCTTACGAGTCCCGTGATAATTGCCGACCAATGGTTGCGGCTCCGTAAGGCTGTGTGTCTTGCCGGGAGGCTGTATGTCTGGCCGGAAGGCTGGCAGGTGTGGGCGCCTGGCTTGGTCCGTGCGACAAACAGCTAGGCATATCACTTCCTCAACGGTCCAGTCTGTAATCAAATAGAACAAAAGATGATGGACAAGGAGGCCTGTACATCCCGCGAGGGCCTCAAGGCGGGGTAGAAAGCCGACCCGTCGCTCCGTCATTAGCGTCTGCCAGTTCTGGGATTAAATCCAGTGGAAATGTTCGGCTGCGGACCCTACGAGGTTTGCCTCTTGAAAGGCAGGAACGTTCACTTGAAGAACTGTTGTAAGCGAAGATCTGACATCTTGTTCCTTGTTGCAGCTGGGCGGATCTTGCTACTGCGGCATAACTTTACCCAAGGCCACCATGCCGAAGAGTGAGGGTGGCACCAGTGGCACGGAGCAGTTTTGAGAATATAACGAACCAAGGGAAGGAGTAGCAGACGAGCCTTTCTCTAAAATGACGTCGACTCCGGGCCAACTACGACTAAATGGTTAGATTTTCCGATTAGCATTCTGTTTTAGGAGTATAATTACTCACCCTAGCTCCGTAAGAAGTCAGTCGCTGGTACATCCGGCGAGAAAGATGCGTACAGCCAGGTCATGGCACCGTTAATGGTGCGGTACAGCACAAACCCTGTCGAGATCTTTAACAGGAGGCCGCAGTCACGCTAGAGCCCGTTGTGAATATTTCTAGAGTCGATGGGGACGCCGGCGATACCATCCTTGCCCGGCCCATGACGGCGCCCATACTTGACGCCTAGCGCCTACATGCCCGTCCTTTACAGGTCGTAGCACGTGGTGACGATGACGGGGTCGTGGTAGCTGAAGTCTTTCGTTAAGAGATCGACGCCCTTTTCCGCTCGACGCTCGCCGGCGAAGCAGCTGAACGATGATACAAATGGTATTAAGCAGGGAGTATGGGTATCAGGAGCTTGGTGAGAAGGAAGGTGCTGACGCAGTTGAATCCTAGAGAGACCTCGTAACCCTGGGCAGTCTTCTAGGCCCTCAGAGCCCATGTGACCGGTATTGTGGAAGAGAGCGTGGATCTCTGCTCGTCGACTAGGAACTTGTCTGCACCATCGAGCGGACAAAGGAGTCCGACCTGGGCTCCGTCGGCACTCTAGTGGCGCGATGGTTGTTATTTGGCAGTCAATTTCAAGGGCAGTGCGAACTCTGCAAGATGTAAAACAAAGGTCGTTATTGTACTTCTAAGCCGGTGAAACCCAGTTATACAATCAGTACTACAACCCAACTGTGACACCGTGTCGGGCTAACCATCTGCCTCTTGGGCGCAAGGCGAGCTTGATGCCTCGAACATGGGCAATGCGCAAGAGGGTCTTTAGAATGTAATGACTCTGTAAGTCGGTTAATTCATCCACGCAAATCGCCACGTATAACCCCCGCAAGAGAAAGAAGGATCCCAACGCTTTGCCATCCTTCCCCACTGTTGGCAAGCCTAGTTGGTCCACGTCAGCCATCATATATGGGACACAGGAGCAGATTTCGTCAACTGCGTCGCGGAGTCGCTTTATAAGTGTGCAGTTTTGATGCCAATCCTGACTGAAGAGTTGCTTGATATTCGGAAGTGAGGAAGTATGAATCAGGATTTGTAATGCGTAGATAAGCGTGCACCAGAAACCAATCCACATAGCGCCATGAGATATGTCCTTGAATAAATTATATTTGTAGGGGAAAGTTCCTTGGTAAGAATCATCGTCATCCGGCGAGCGCATCTCGCAAGATTGGTAAGACCAGGCAGACAACTGGGCAGCCTGCCACCCAAGTAAGCGAAGATAGACCGAATAGACACTCTCAAGAGAGTGAATGATGGCGCTCTTTAGTATAGTTCCACTAGGATCTGACATCGCCGCCCGCATCTTGCCACAGCTCTGTGAGGTTTCACGCATAAGACGCCAGAGCGCAGCTTGAGGCGGGTTGCAATTCAACCCTTCAAAAACAAGTCCAGGATCAATTTGTAAAGGATACAATCCCCCAACTGAGTTGAAATGAATTCTACCGTAGATAATTTGAAGTAGACCCTGGCCGGTAGGTGTTGTTGATGGAGTGTTCCCACGCAGCCCGTGTAATTCCACCAGACCTTTATCATGGGGATCTTGTGGTACAAGGGTGGTGTTGTTAATAGCCTGCAAATAATTATTATAGAGGGAATTCGATTGCTGGCCGGGATAACCTACCTCGTACATTTGCAACAAGACAATAGTTGTCAACGCAGCGTCTGAGCGGGCTTCCGCTGGGTTCCTTAACACTGTCGCCATTGAGTGCAGCACCTCCCCGTAGTGCCTCTCAGCAGTTCGTTCCAGGTGGCTGAGACCGGTTATATTGGCAAGACTTGCATAACCAGCTGCAAGTACCCCGGACTCAAGGTATCGGCTGCTTGACTCCTTGCGCAATAAGTCCGGCAAGAACCCTAGGTAACCAGGACTCTCTTTTGTCGGGGAGAAGGAATAGTTGTACAAAAAGTGCGCAATGGCTTTCATCTCCCACTTTTCGGTTGGCTGTGTTAGAAGCCGCGGCGCGAATGATATAGATCCTGCCAACACCCCGCCTGAGCTATCCGGTGTTCCAAGAGCAGCCTGTGTTCTGGACAAACAAGAAGATTTCGCTTTCGGAGTAAGTTCTGTGTTCATGGGGCGAAATACAACTTGATTGGTGTCACGGTAACCTGGACATACGCGACCGGCCTTCATACATCGCCCACAGTGTGGCTTCTCCTCATCACACTACATCGAGCCTATTAGCGTGTTGACAACAAAGCCCCTGTATATAGTACCTTTACTTTCATTCGCCGACATGCGTGACATCCTAAGCTATAGGGTAAGCGCGTCCTCCTTGGCTGCCATCGGTCGTCATGCAGATAGCGAGAGGCCATGTTGGAGACAAGGATCTTGCGAGGTGGCTTAACGAAGCTCCTAAGTATAAAAAGAATCGTTTTCAGAATACTATCGTTGTTGGTAGGAATGTAAGTCCATGGCCGCAGGCACTGGCGTTCCGCCTGGTTGCCGGGTGCTTAACCCGTCGAGGCACCAAAGGACCTGCCGGCACTGGTAATGACGATTCGCCAATCAATACTTAGGTACCGATAGACGATTAGAACAGTGCGACAGACTCAAGATGCGTGGCAGCTCAACACTCGATACTGGTATCTAAGTAGAGGCAAAAAGAACTTTGCGTTTGTAATTACTCCATACTACTTCAAAGAGATGTGCCAGGCCAGCCCCACCTCCGCACCCCCTTGACTAAGTGTATATCTATCCCTAACGTAGTAAGGCGGTCCCCCCGTCTCGATACAAGATCGGTTAGCTTCCCGAATCGCACCACTTACCCAATTAGGCAGACTAGATGCCCTGCTTACGCATCAAGGGCATGGAATCGACGGCGAGCCCGCTATACCAATAAGTGCGACATTAGCAGACAATCCATAGCCAAAGTTACTCAATATCACTTTACCATCAGTACCAAGAAAAAAAAGATATGTTCACTGCTTATCTAGGGATCTAGGGTACAACTTGGCAAAGCCATCGGGGTCCGACTCCGTCCGATCCCCGGCGGACGGCTTGGAATATATATATAAGTCATGGGGTACGACTGCAAATATACGTCTTATATCAATTCAAGATCTAGTCACCCTCGTCAGAATGCCTACTTCGTCTACTTTACGCGCCCTCTTCTTATTTTTCTCCCTGGGACGTGCGTGTCCATTCCACGATGGAGCTACCAACTACGTCTTAGCAACAGCTGAGAATAACAATTTCCGCTCTATCCAACGAAGTAGTCCACCGACAACGGCTAGGACAGCCATCAACAACGTTCGGGTCTTTGACGGGTACCGATTACTTCCGAAAACCACCGTAGTCATCGGCGGAGGCATTATTGCAGATATCGGGAACTGTGGCGGTGATGCCTCTGTGCACATCGACGGAAAAGGCGGCGTTCTTCTGCCGGGATTCATAGACGCGCACGCCCACCCAAGCGACATAACCCACCTTCAAGATTTGAGTCGGTATGGCGTCACCACCGCTATGCTCATGGCCTGTTTCCAGCCACAGCTCTGTCAGTCGTTGAAGAACCACAGTGGCCTCGTTGATATCGTGGCAGGGTCTCTACCAGCTGCCGCTCCGGGCAGCTTACATGGGAAAATAGTTGTTGGCGCAGACGGCAATGGTGACCGTCTTGTCTATAATGCCAGCATGGCCCCTCAATGGGTTCACGACGTATTATCATGGGGCCCAGACTTCGTCAAGCTCATTGCCGAATCGCCGGGGTTGGACCAACACACTTTGAACGTCTTGACAAAAACATCTCATGGCCGTGGAAGGCGTGTGGTTTGTCACGCATCAAGTCGGGACGCATATGACCAAGCAGCAATCGCCGGGGTTGATAATATCCAACATTCACCACTCGACGAGCCAATCTCTTCTCATCTAGCGAGGCGCATTGCCTTCGGAGGGCAGGTGGCTACCCCAACACTGGCGATCTTGCGAGCTATAAGTGATGCATCGCCAGGAACCAGTAATTACGCTGCCGCAGAGGAAACCGTGAGACGCCTAAAGGAGGCTGGGGTCCCGATCATCGCCGGCACGGATGCGAACTTAGTCCAAGGTCTGATTGCAATAGTACCCTTCGGAATAAGTCTTCACGAGGAACTCCAGCTGCTAGTTAATGCAGGGCTGTCTCCAGTAGAAGCTCTGCGTGCAGCTACCTCCACTGCGGCGAAGCACTGGGGGCTGAATGATAGGGGTGTAATAGCTCCCGGAAAGCGCGCAGATCTTGTTCTGTTTTCGGGTAATCCGCTCGAGGACATCAGTGCAACAAAGACTATTCAAAAGATCTGGCTAGCTGGTGTAGAGTTTTCTGGAACTATAGGCACATTCTGAAACATTATCGGCCGTCGATTTCGTCCCGATAGGGTCCAGGGTAACTAGAAAAGTGCCGGCGGCGCATTCGTAGACACATTCTTTTCTTCACCGGATCAGTTTAGGTAGTTTTTAAATTTTGAACTCTCGACCGACATGGATCTACCCCATGTTATCTAAATTAAAAACACAAAACTTACCTCGATCGACCGTCCCAGAAACGAAACTTGGCTATGTGAATGCACCTGCTGGAAAGCAGGTCTCGGACCTCAATAGTTCTTCCTACAATAGAACACTATCTCTGTCGATCGTGGCTCCCGGGACTTTTGTGGTTCTGAAAACCTTAGTTCGTGATCCAGGGACTACCTATAGTAGGTCGGAGCTGCGTTATCTGTCGCACTTATGATTGGACAGAAAAGCACGTGATCGTGATCATGGATGTTGCATTCTTTTTTCAGCTGGGATTGCCAAGAGTCAACCCCGCCAGACAGCCTCAAGAGACGAGTATCCTAGCCAAAGTCAGCTGGTCTCCGTGATGATGGACCAGAAGTGTCCCGTCAAGCAAGAATGGACGGCCTACGTGAGACGTGTACCCGACACGCCTCCCAATCACAGGTAGATGACGATAACGGGCTACCCTTATATCGACGCCAGCTTAATAACCATAAATACGAGGTGCGCTTACTGGAGCTATACAAATCCTCAAACTCTGGATCCCGACATGCATTCAAATGTCGACTACAGTACCGTTCGCTTCAGGACTATCCACAGTATGTTGCGTTATCGTACTGCTGGGGTGACTTGCCCAATACGCAAGATCTAGTCGTCGAAAATACCAGAGTTCTGGTCTCTGAGACCCTTCTGTCAGCCTTGGAACAGCTATGGCAGATGGGCAACACTCTAATCTGGGTCGACTATCTGTGTATCAATCAAAGCGATAACGATGAAAAAAGCGGTCAAGTGCGCATGATGGATATAATATTTTCTAGAGCCACGACAGTCTTCGCTTGGCTTGGGGTGAGAGATCACAATTCCGACATGGCGATGGCGGTTTTAGGGGCTTCGAGACTTAGCGAACAGGTTGAGCTACCCGAGGAGATAGAGATTGCCTGTGATGCTGTCATCCGCCTTTTTAGCCGACCATACTGGACTCGATGTTGGGTGATCCAAGAAATCTGCCTGGCTAAGTCCCCGGTTATCGTCTGTGGTGAGCGATCTGTGCCTTGGGGCACCATGTTAAACCGACTCAACGGACTAGGTACTTCCGTACCGGCCCGGTACGCTCAACATCTTATCTCGCCACTTCGTCAAATGCGATACCGAGAGCAGAATAGATTGCGAGCTGGTACGGAGATTAGCCTTATCCCTTTGCTGGTTTTAAGCCGCAGGTCTCTGACCCGCGATCCTCGAGACAAACTTTACGCACTCCTCTCTTTGGCAAATGACGGTCGTACGCTAATACCAACCCCGAATTACTCACGGACGGCAGAGCAAGTCTTCTTTGATGCTGCTAGATGTATGATAGGGGACCACGACAGGACAGATATTATACTACTTGCCCACCGGACCCGGGGTAACAACTGTTCGCGAAATTTGCCATCCTGGGCTCCCGACTGGGCGAACATGCATTCTCTGCCACCTCCATGGATCATGGAGTGCTTAAACCAAAGACCCGCCGGACGCATAATCCGCAACAAAATCCACAAAAACACCCTGGAGGTACAAGGTTTTCAATATGACACGATTGTAGATCTTTTTGACTTGGCAGGGCATGAGAGCGCAGGTGGAAACGCCAAAGACCCCCATATTTCCACAGCAGAAAGTGTGGCGGTTAATTTATGTATGGGCTTGACAATAGGTGCTGGAGCCGAAGTCGATCAAGTCACAGTGATACGTGCACTATTGAACATGTGCAACGCTAATGATGGTCGTGTTGCTCGGCGACCTTCGCGTTTGAGGGATTGGGTCACACACAATGCTAAAAGGTTAATCGGAGGTGTTACTCTTGCCCGGTACTTGGAAATCTACTTGGCATTCCGTATTGAATCGAGTAACGACAGCAACAACTCGACCGATATAGATCCTCTTGAGCGAGCACAGTCAGCAATAGAGCAAGGGTTTGAGACCTTGGAAAGATTACGCATGGTGTTTGCGATGACATGCACAAGGCCGCTCAGGATTGTGTACAGAGATACGAGGCGAGGTGATGGCATATATATTTTGCAGAATTGCCCTCTGCCCGTTGTCTTGCGCCAACAATCCTCCGGAAACTTTAGATTGATCGGCGATGTCTTTGTCTCACAGAGGTTTAAGGAAACCATATTAGAAATGGGAATGCGCGATTCCGCTGGGCTCACGGTGATTTGTATGGAATGAAGAAAGAAATACGGGAACAAGACGAAAAACTTCGCGGCGGGTGTCGACAGTTAGCCTTTGGAAACCCACTTTATTGTAATCTATACTACCCCCTCAATCCAGGACCTGTAAATAAGTACACCCAGCTCGAGGTGACCCTTGTTTCTGTACTAATTTTTGGTATCCAGTGGCGCCGCAATGCGTTGCGAGCCTATTGCGTAGGATGATGCCTGTAACATATCTTTCCAATTTGTATTGACGTTGATGCTCTTAACGAGAGGTTGATATATAAATTGGTGTCCCCTCTCTTCAGTGTGGGATAATAATATTAGAGCAAACTAGACTAATATAAACAGTACTACATGCTTAGAGAAAAGTGGTCATACGAACCAACTACAAAATCCCAACACGGCATTAAACCCATGGGCAACAACGTAGTGCCAATATCTTCTCTGCCTAACCGCTATAACACGTGGTGGCGGGTTGCCAATGTACCTTTGTGACGGAAAGAAAAAATGTAATTATTTGTTAATCATTAGAAACTGGAACTTATTAACGACGTCGATATCAATCATGAGTGAGGAGCCATTGCAGCCATGATGGACGGCGAGATCAGCGGCAAAGAGTCGATACTCCCGGCTGCTAGTGAAACATACTCCCATTCTTTGTACACCAAACTTCTCATGTCGGTACTTCTGTTAGAACTTGTCATCAGAAGTTTCAGTGAGGGTCCATTTTCTCCCGCCATTAGATACCTGAAAAGCCCAACAAAGAACCGCATCTCGTCAACCCAGGCTTCCTGTTCGTACCATGAGACGCCATCAAGGAGGCAGTAGAGTGTGGTCTGTGGTGGGAGCTGCTCAATCAACAGCTTTAAAACCTCACATAACGCAGAAAAGTGGTGGTTATAGCAATCGTGCAGAAACTCGTGGGAATTAATAATACCACGTAGATTTGGCATGGGACCGATTTGTAGCATAAGCTGGGTGATCAAGCTTCGCAACATCCCCTGAGGTCCGCTAAGTTCGTCGTCTGCGCTAGCATCCAGATTCTGTCCGCAAAAGAAGTATATAACTATTGTAGTCTGGGAATAAAGCAGGCTAACGGCCAATGTAGCCGTCAAAATTGACATTGATGAAACCCTTTCCAGTGGCATTGCGCCATCAACTAGTAGGAAGGCGTGCCGAGGCAAGCTCATCCAATTCTGGAAATTTGGCGTCTTCATCAGCCATCTGGCGCGTCCTTGGTTCTCCGTGCTCATCCGAACTGCTTGCTTTAGCACAAATTGGAGATTCTGGGTCGGCTGATGATGATCGATATCTAAGATTCGCATGAGATCTAAGGTCGATATAGATGGCCCTGCAACTGGGGAGGGTTGGCGAGAGCGTTGGTATTCAATCAGTCTATTTTGTGCGGCAAGCTCGGCGTTCTGATTCCTCAAGGTCGCATTTTCTTCCACCATTTTGAAAACAATGGTTTTTGCTTCCGCTGCGAAGTCTCCTTGCGTCTGGTTTCTCAACAATTGATCGAAGCTGCACTGTAGTTGCTCTCTGAATTCGTCGCGAAGTTTCTGCACAAGGGATCGTTCAAAACCCTGGGCGAATTTGTCAAAGTCCGACCGTGTCGGCAATTCTTGTATATCTGAGTAGATGAGGCCCACGCCAAACTGAGTCGTCTTTGATTCTGCTCGGATTGCAGCTATTTCCGATCGCTCCTTTGCGTCAAGCCTCATTTTGATCCGTTTGATACTTGATTCAAGTTTGCTCGATCTCCTTTTTATTCTCTCTAAAATATCATCTATCCTGTTCGTCTCGGGAGCTCCGGCGGCGAGTCTATTCAGTGTCCGTTTGAATTCTTGGAATGCGTTATTATGTATTAATATTCATCAAGTGGAGCGAGACTGACTGGAGCTTTTGCCGTCTAGTATTTGGATTAGATCAGGGATATCTGAACATAGTTCGTCGTAAAAGGCTTTTGCAAGCCCCTTTACATCCTCTTTCCCATCAAAACCAAACAATTTATACTAACGCGGGGTAATGCATTAGTGTGATCTCATATGGTTAGATGACTATACTTACTGCTGTTTCCATTGTCCTTATCATATCTGGAATATCTTCAAACGTCAATATGATCTTCTCTCGGTTCTCAACCTTCTGTGCGGCTGTCTATGACCTGTCAGAACCGGTTTAACTAAATTTATATGCGATAAAAATCGGAAAACGAACGGAAAAGATTAGTCCCAAACCTCCTCGGACGATCGAGAGGCCGTATTCGTCCGGAATCAAATCAATCCACTTTTCAGTATAGGATGCTGCCTTTGCTAGGAAACGATCCGCTTTCCGGGATGCCTTCTTATCGTTAACAAGACAACTAGCTTTTGCGATTTCAAGTTGCATAAGGACGTCCTCCCAGCTATATTCGAACCAATTTGAAACGCCAGTGGTAGATGATACCGTGCTGTTTACTGGGGTCTGATACAGCGCAAGCATATTCTTCAACTTTCTATTAATAGGGTATTAGTTTTCTGTTCTCTAATTGGTTTGTAGGCGGTAAATTACTGTATCGGTGGTTCTCGTCCGGCCATGAATCTGCCTTGATCTGCGATCCAGTGTGTCTCCTCCCCATAAGCTCGATGTATTTTCGATCCGTCGGTCTCAAAGAAATTCTCTACCTCTTGCACCCGAAAATGACCACCCAAAGTGGGTATACAAGTTGCAGGTGGAAGGCGAAGGCTCGACATGTGAGCTTAATGTCTCTTCTAGAACCTCGATATGTTGCGAATCACGCGAATCCCGTTACCAGAGTGAAGTTAGGTCATAAGTGGGTGCCACAGGGTAGAAGGTAGGTGTAAAGGTTTAATATTATTGATTCCTGGGTCTCCCTCCCAAGATCGGGAAGCCCTCAAGTCTTATATAGCCGTCTATTATCTATCATATAATCTCTGAGGTGCGACTCATTTTCGACCCTCGTGCTACCCTAGTGCCCTGACATACCTACCTTGACTATATTGCGGGGGAGCCAAGGCAGCCTGCCTGTCCCCCACCGCTTACAGCAACCGTTATCCTGCCAATGAAGATGCCGCGTTCACTTATCTACAGTACAGTCGCCCTGTCGCAGCTGAAGTGATATTTTTGGGGGCTAACATGAACCCTGCAAAAGTCTTGCGCACCGAGACATGCAGACTGAGAAGCCGTAACTATTGGTCGGCAATTATCGTAGATTATCGTAGGACTTGTATTATGGACTTGGACCGGAGCTCGCCAAAAGGAGGGGTAGGCCAGAGGCCAACGGCACAGGCTCCAAGGCTGTCTATAAATAAAGGGCAAACGGCGAGGTCATATCGGGAGATGAATTTGGAAGCCAAGGACCCTTTCGACCCAAGGAGAATTGTTAGCTGAATATAAGCAGTGTTCCAGGCCGTTACATAAGCCCTTGTAATACGCTCTCCAGGGAACCGCGCCTCATCATCGTTAATTATCCAGCAACACATTGTTCGTATTATACTATAATTACTAATCAAGGAACAGAGGATTAGGAGTTACCCGAATGGATACTGACAACGCAGAGCCGGCTGACCCGTCATCTTCTTCGAGTGACAAGTTGAAGGAGCTTCATAAATTCCATAACACACTAATTGAGCTTCATCATGACTCGACCGCGCGATTAACCAAACTTGAGCGGCGCGTTGATAAAATCGAGTCAGATGATGATTCAGACTCAGATGCCTCAGATGCCTCAGACTTAGACGACGACTATAAGCTTGGGTTCGAAGAGAATATAATTCACGAGGTTAGGGACGTTGATTTCGAGCATTTCAAGAATCGATACAGCGAAAAGGACGGGAAATATTGCATTGAAGTCTTGGTTGCCGAATCGAATCTTGAAGAGCAGGTCCGTCGAGAGCTGAAGCGACGTAACTTACTTCAGTCGAATGATTTGAAACCAGGCGACAATGACGACGACTCAGACGAGCAAATCATTCACAGAGTTCGAATTCAGTCGCCTTCACTCCTATTTCTCCTTCATAATGTGTTAGGGAGTCAGCATATCAATGGTTCATTCTTATGGAAGGGCCAAAACCGAACAACATTTTTCCGTCCTTTCACTTGGTTTGTTCATGCTCAGGAGAAGATGAAACTTAAGCTTGAGGAGCTTGAAGCCCAATTCACGCGTCGCCAATCCATGCCTTTGCCAACTCCATGGTCCACAGTTGCCGAACTGGTAGCATCATTGGAGAAAGCCTCTATCTCGGAGAAGCAGACCACAGATTGCGAGACTACCCAAGTACCAGAAGATGTGCCTACTGAGAATGAGCAAGACGCACTGGGAACTGGCTTTAAATCTTTACCGAAGCGAGTTGATAGGGATATCCTTGAACGAGCGCTTTTGGAGAGCCAAGAGGCTCTATTAGCACTACGTTGTTATGTTGCCTTTGTGGACAAGCGTATAATTCCACATGCTACCATATACAGGCGTCTTGACGCCCCCGAGCCATCATTAGTGCGATACCAGGATCTCTCTTACTTGTTCCAAGTGGGTGAGCTTGTATACGTGATCACCACAGGCTTGCTTTTGGATGGTCCATGCATTGCAAGGGTTCAATCATTGGATAAACCAGACGCCACAACAATTTATCCATGGGCTCATAATGAGCACGTTGTTGTGAGTATTGTTTCATGCATCAAGCTAGCCCGGATTCTAATACACCATTTTCATTCACAAACCCTGATTTCTCTTGGTACATCTATCAAAGCCCTTCTTCTAATCTGAAGCTTTTAGTGTAGGCCGAGGCGGCAAAAATCCCGAGACGCGACTGAACTTTTTACTGTGCACTTCTATACGCTGGATTATGATGGAGGAAAATATACTACTCATAGTAGCGATGTCATGCTACCTTTCTTCAACGGTCAAATAGAAATTACCTCTTTGCCCATATATCCGCTTCGATTTCATCCAGAAAAAGAGAAACTCACTCAGGCTGCACAAGACTCTGGGAGAAGATTTCAAGACGCTGTGGCTTCTAAACACATGTTATACTGTGGCTGGAGCCGTGCACCGAGACCGAAACCAATGCCCCCGAGGGCCCCGAGGCCACCTGTATTTGGGCGACCCGGAGGGGCGGGTAATACCGGCTTCCCGGGACACTTTCTACCTCAAGTCCAAGAATCTTACTCTGACCCAGCAGTATCTCCGCCTGATACCGCTGATACTAGAGAAGCAGCCTTTCACAAGGTGAATTATATCGAGAGCGACGTGATTGTGGACGTCAAAGAAGCCGTCAGAGCTATGCCGCACTGGTATATTACCACTGGTAGTAAACGGCTTGAGGTGCCATGGGGAAAGCAAAACTGGACCGTAATCCAAGATTCAATCGAAATATTTCAATGGGAGGATCAGCACCGCAAAGTTTTAGTTTCTGTCGTACAAGACCGAACGCAGGTCGGGGATGATATATTCACGCTCGAGTCAAACGCTTTTGTTCGAAAGGATAAGTTCTCAACTCCGCAACAGGACCCCGATTTTGAATTGGAAGATTTCAACTTGCTACCAGGACGGTTATATGCCTATGCGCTCAGGGAGCGGAAGTTCTTCTCTGGAGCTATCGAGTCCTTCTTCAAAATTGCGACAGGAGGTGATCCGTTTCAAAGTCTCAAGATTGACAATAAACACATCCGCATTGTTCAGTCTGTAGTATGGTCACACTTCCAACGGAAGTCTATGGAGTCTCCATCCATTCTTCAATCACATATGGACCAAGATTTGATCAGGGGCAAAGGGAGGGGGCTTGTGATATTACTTCATGGGGCTCCAGGAGTTGGAAAAACCGCAACAGCCGAAGCTGTTGCGCTATGGCACAAGAAACCCCTTTTTGTTATCACTTGCGGCGATCTTGGTTTCACCCCTCAACGTGTTGAGTCATCACTTAGCGAAATATTCCGGCTTGCAAACCTATGGGATTGGTAAAATGCAACTATTCAAATGTCTAGTAACATAAAATGCTAACCATGCTGTTTTATCCAGTATTTTGCTATTGGATGAAGCCGACGTCTTCCTATCACAAAGAGAGACAAACGCTTTACAACGAAACGCATTGGTTTCTGTCTTTCTACGGTATACCCCCTTCTAACCTACGTTTTATGCGGTAGCTAATCGCTACCCCGACAGAGTGTTGGAGTATTACAACGGTATCCTCTTCTTAACTACCAATCGAGTTGGAACTCTCGATGAGGCGTTCAAGTCGCGAGTCCATTTATCGTTATACTATCCAGCGCTCGGTAGATACCAGACTGAACAGATCATGCGAATGAACCTTGACCGCCTGGATATCATTGAAAAACAACGAGCAGGGTCAGCATCACAGAAGCAACTTTTTATACGCAAGGATCAGATTTGCAAATTTGCAGTCGAACATTGGGATAGACACACAGAGAATGACGGGGAGGGTCGATGGAACGGACGTCAAATTCGAAATGCGGTTCAAATAGCGGCGTCACTTGCCCTCTACGACAGAAAAGCGGATCGAGAAGAACGCGCCGAGGGAATCCCACCAGGTCCGTAGTATTCCGTCCACTGTATCAAAAATCGTGCTTACATACTATCACAGTTCTTGACGAGCGACATTTTGAAATCGTGGAGCAGACAATGACTCTTTTTGAAGGATACATGAATAAGACTAGGGGTGGCAGTGCGACCTTCATTGCTAAACAGCGAAGTGAACGTGATGATCGCTTCAAGACTCCTCAACCCGGTGCTCCGCGAGACAAACTCTATGAAGCATCTCAAACCAGTGGCTACGGAGTCGGAGGGTACATGCCATACCAGAACCAGCCTCGAACCCCCCAGTACTCTGGGATTCCGCAACCCTACCCGGTGTCGCAGCACTATCCTCAGCACCCGAGTCCATCAGGCTCTACACAGAGGCCTATGGGCATGTCTGCGCCCTATTTAACAGCGGAATCTGCAGGGCACATCTCAGCCCAGACAGAATTCTACAGCCATGCCACACAGCAGCATCCGCTGGGTGGGGCCTCAGTGCCTCATCTGGGACAAGGCCTCTTCGAACAAGGAAGGACATATAATGCTGCCGTCCCGACTCTTTCAGGCATATCTTTCCCGCCGCAGGATGGGTTTCCGGGAGGTAGCGCAAATCTACAAGGTCACGAGGCCACTAATTGATACCGGTCCAAGAAACCCAGGCGGAACTAGACCGTAGAAAAATTTACATACCCTAAATAGCAGTGATCTTGATAACTCGGTACGACACCCTCTGCTGATAGATCGTAGCGGTACAGGGATCTTGCCTGTGCTGCCTTGTCTAACCGCTGGCGTTCCGTGTTACGATTGGCGCTTTAACTCTATTCAAGCATCGTATTAAAAGAAATAGGGCTATTAATACTTAGAGCCGCCTATTTATCCCGCTCTATGCTCCCTGTTGTTATTTGATTATACTTTTCTTTTTCCTCCTTTAAAACGTTTTAAGCTAGCTATCTAATCAAGCAGCTTATACAAATGGCGATTAAAATGCTGAACCTATTCAAGTCTTCTGTTGTCTGTCATCTAACCATTGTTTCTAACAGCCATACGCCACGTATCTGGTAGGGGGTTGCCATCAAGTTCATACCAATTACGTAAGGGGCACTTACCAGCAAGTATAATGCATAGTAGGATAACATAGGCTTCAGCACTAGCAGATATATTGCTATTGCCTGTTCCAGATTGCTTTGCTGTGCTTGCTGCGACTTTCTACGTCTCTCGGCATAGGTCACATCCATTCCAGTTGCTGTAACTAATCCTAAAGCGAAGCTAGTTCTATCAAAGTTATAGATATTAGCCTCAAGAATCCCATGCGTTAGGATCTGCCGCCGCACGAGATTGAACTATGTCTAGTACTTAACAGGGCCTTTGGTTTGGACTATTTGATAGTCAATCCGTCGATATAGGGTTTCTGAAGTTATGACTAGCGATTAACGAAGTTGGTAATCCAATTGCAGATGTATTGCAACAAACACGGAACCATTGCTTGCATATAGGTCCCTCTGCGCCCGAAGCGTGGCCCTAGATTATAGTACAAGAAATCCCAAAACGGTAAGTGATAGACGCCAAGTCGCACTTAGCATTGGCAGTTTGATTCTCCGCGAATTGGCTCAATCTCTACGTGGCCTGAAATAGAAGGTACCGTATAACTATTATAGCGCATACCAGACATCTTGGCAACAACCTGGAACGGAAGTTGTGAAAGCATAAGCGGACAAACCTCGGATTGCAGGCAGTTCGACGCTCGCCAGACACCAAGATATGGGGTTACAACGGTTGATAGGTTGGTTGCCATAGCCAACCCCTCAGGGTTGTAGAAATTGAACACCAAGAAACCTCGTTCCTCTGCCTTCCTAATTAGGTACTCTCGGCCTATCAACAATTATGCCAACCTGAAGAGAGGGCCAAGAAAACCCACGGCGAGTGATGGTCACCTGGTCATTCGGCGTTAGTAAGTTCCTGGCCTAGTAAAACCGGCATGCAAGCTACTCCTAGCTGCTTACAAAACACGTATTGCATAGGATTATCGACGATAGCCGGAGTATTGTAAGGCTCTCCGTACAACTAGAAACCCATATTATCATTAACAGTGGTTGAAGTCCACGTGAGATTGCCTGCTAGTGTCGGCTGCCGGCAACCTGAATCTTGCGGGTCGAAGGCGTTAATTGCCCGATTTATGGACCAGAAACGGCACGGACCAGAACGCCACGGTCCGCAGGCCGAATCTGAAGATATGGCGGATCCGAACCTGATCCTTTGGCCCTGACTTGGCATGTTGCTAATCTTAAAGGGGTGCGGAAAGTGTGAGTTGTTAACCGAGCTGTTCCGGCCTGGAGTTATAGCAGCTTATCTATCAAAAGCTACGTGCCTTTTGAGGACTGGCCTGCCGATACTATCACAACCTGCGATAACGTCGCCCGGCCGATTGGGGCGGATTAGGAAGGAGGAATTCAGGGACAGCCGGTCTAATGTAGGGCTCTGTTTTGGATAGCGACAACAGGACCGTGATGCGAGTCATGATACTGGAGTTGGGACAAGTATAAATGAGCAGACATGTTCTCGTCCAGTCTGGCAGTTTGTAGCAGAATCATCGACTCATCTTGCCTTCTGCCTAGCTTTCGCAATATCAAAGCCCCTTTCTCCCACATATTGTCCTCGGAACGCTAGACATGGAGCTCACCAGGTTCCTCACCTTCCTGGCAGCGGTCCTGCCCCTTGCCTATGGTGCCCCCTCACCAGTCGCGACCAGCCTCCACCCCGAGATCCTGGCCGCCATGAAGCGCGACTTGGGGCTGGACGCCAAGCAGGCCACTGCTCGTGTCGCCCGGGAGCAATGGGCCACCGGTGTCATCGAGCAGCTGCGTAGCTCAACCGGTAACTCGTTTGCCGGCGCTTGGATCGCCGCAGACGGCACCACGCTTAACGTCGGTGTTACCGACCGAGCCTTGGCCGCTGGGGTGACCGCTGCGGGCGCCACGCCTGTGATCATGGCCAACAGCTTCTCCAAGCTTGAACAGGCCAAGCTGGCACTCGACAAGCAGGACATCAGCCAAGCCAAGACTCTCGACACGAGCGCGGCTGACACGGGCATCGCGGCGTATTACGTCGACGTCACAGCCAACAAGCTCGTCCTGGAGGCACTCGAGGGCAGCACCGCCCACGCCGAGGCGCTGGCCAAGCAGGTCGGGCTCGTCGCGTCCGAGTTCGAGGTGCGGACAGTTGCGACGATGCCGAGCACCTTTGCCACGGTCCGCGGCGGCGACGCCTACTACATCAACAACAGCGCCCGGTGCTCCGTCGGCTTCGCAGTCACAACCGGCTTCGTTTCTGCTGGCCACTGCGGCACGGCAGGTAGCTCTGCCACCACCAGCTCCGGTGCGTCGCTGGGATCCTTCGCGGCTTCAGTCTTCCCAGGCGACGCCGACATGAGCTACATCCGCACTGTCAGTGGAACCACCCTCACCGGCCAAATTAACGGCTACGGCCAGGGTAACCTGCCCGTGTCGGGCAGCACCGCGGCCGCCGTCGGAGCCAGCATCTGCCGCTCGGGCTCCACCACCGGTGTCCACTGCGGCAACGTCCGCGGCCTGGGGGCGACGGTCAACTACTCCCAAGGACGTGTCACCGGCCTCACCCAAACTAGTGTGTGCGCCGAGCCCGGCGATTCGGGTGGCTCTTTTTACTCGGGTGCCCAGGCCCAGGGTGTCACCTCGGGAGGTTCCGGTGACTGCACCTCCGGCGGCACGACCTACTTCCAACCCGTCAACGAGATTCTGTCGACCTACGGCCTCACGCTGGTCAGGTCTTAATTGGCCAGTTGTCGCGGCCGTCGGCCGTGGGTGCCACCTGAGCCGAGGTGGATTTTTGGAGTGTTAGGTCTTTGTCGAGAGACATTATTGGATACCGACCAACCTCTCTTTTGAGTGGGAGCAGGCAGTAGTAGAGGGTGTTGGTAGGTGGTGATAGTGGCACACAACGTGGACCTGTACCTAAATGATTAAATAATCAGACAAGGACTTAGGTTAGGACTTGGGTGAGAATGTGTTGGTGGAGAGCAAAAAGGTCTCGACGGCAGGGATCCTTTCTCCACAGTATATACAAATAGGACAATGGAAGGGCGGTATAGCTAGGCAGTATAGGTGTGCAGGGGCCACCACTAGCCACAAGAATCACAACATATTTCAGTTAATCGCGCGGTGTTGCACATTTCGATAGTGAGTGTGGCCAACAATCATTTCGAAAACTTGCTCGAATTCAAAAAGTAAATCTTCCTTAGTTGTAGCCTGCTGTCTCCCGCATCACGGCACCACCATGCTTGCTCATGCTTCATCAAGTTCCCGCTGTTATAGAAGTAGTCATGTGTCTCACCAAACTTCTACCTAAACATAAAGCTGTTCAAGCCCACGCCCGACACCGCTGTCACTCAGTTATATCAACTAGTTGACTGGGCCTCTTAATTCTCATTCAATTTCATGGGTTTCATCCTCCTTACTCAGGGCGCATGTACTCCCAATTGTCGCGTCGCCATCACATGACCGCCATTTCGATTCAAGAAAATATCGCACCATGTTGATGTGGCCTCTGGATGCGCGATTACGAAGCGCCCGTTTTAAGTCCTTATAATTCTTTGGATCCATGCCGTCATGGGGCAACAGAATGACAATCCCGCGACAGTAATTATCTACAGTTGGGGTCAGGTCGATCTCTTGGCAGATCAATTCATATTCCGGACTGAGCCTATTGTGAGAAATATATTTGGGGACCTCAAGTGTGCCTCCGTGTATGCCTAATGGCCCACTGTCGATTGCAAAATCGAAAGCATCCATATCGCCAAACCAGGCGGCGCGTGTGAATATCTTTTCTCGAAGACGAAATGGTATAGCCTTTGAATTTCTGTAGTTGTGACAAGGGCTTATGTAATAAGGGCTTGGAACAGTGTTCTATTCAACTAATAATTCTCTTTAGGTCTAAAGGGTCCATGCCTTCCAAATCCAGTCCTTAATGCAACCTCGACCTACGCCTTATATTTATAGACAGCCGAAAGGCTGGCGCCTCAGGCATCTATCCGATACCCCTCCTTTGGCTGTCTCAGATCTAGTCCGCGATACGAGGCTTCTATGACTCTTACTAGTCCCGTGATACTCGCCGACCAATAGTTGCGGCTTCTTGAGGCTGCGTGTCTTGCCGGGAGGCTGTATGTCTGGACGGAAGGCTGGCAGGCGTAGGCACCTGGCTTGGTCCGTGTGACAGTAGTTTAGGTTGGATCAGAATAGAAGGCGAATCATTGATATATCGCCCCGAAGGCTTGCTGCAATAAATGCAGACCCGAAAACATCACTCCGGATATCGCTCTGGCCGGCGTCCCAATCGCAAAACTTCCATTCCTGGGTAATGGGGTGTTCTACATGAGCATGGCGACCAAGATAGATGGACGCGACGCAAAGATCCGCCTCGAAATCATCGGATGAAGGCTCCACTGTAGGCGTGGGCGAACGGGCCTGGGAACGTTTTGTGCAAATTGACCAAAGAGCGTCAGAATGATAAGAGAGACGGCAAAGAGATCCAAGCGTTTCTATGAGGGCTTCTTGTTTGGTGTCACCGGCGATTTCGTAAAGGTCTACGGCGGTGCGTCTAATGCGGCCAAAAACGCATATACACCCTCTCGCCACCACTGCTCGATGGACAGAATGCTCAGGGTGAAATGGATGTGCATCGCGATAAATATTTTTACTTTTGCGGCTTGTGGCGTCAATCATGAACTCTGGTAGGGGATAGGAGAAGACAACGTGTTAAACAAAGAGCTTGAAGTGACCTGCGAAAGTGTGTAAGCAACGTCAGAGGGAAGTTGGAGATAATAGATGCTGGGACTACAGACGACTGACCCGGCGGAGTCTCATGAGGCGTTTGAAGGAGGGAGAGAGGGAGATGGCCTTAAATATAATTAGTGATGATTAGTTCCGGTAGGAGATGGAAGAGTCGCATCATTCCAGCTGAGCTGGTCTTGATACGAAGAGTAGAATGACTCGTCACGACTCGCTAGCATATAGGTCCATAACACTTCCCTACGTTCAGATGCCGATAAGTTCATCTCTTATAAATTTTACATAGAATGTAACGGCAAGGGGGGGGGGGAGGTTAGCCCTGGCGTTTTAAGTCGCTGTCCCGCCGATAGTTGACCTGCAGCCAACAAGGCTTACTTTGCATAAAGCCCCTCAAATCAACTAATGAATGCGACATTGTTCCAACAAGAATGACCTAACAGTAGAAGATGTTGACTACTAACTACGTTGATGCTACCCTTCCTCCCTTGTGGCACAATTAAACGTTTAAGATGACCATTGTCGCTGCTCGGAAGTCTCAACCTCGAAAATTAGAATATTGAATTACAATAGCCACTCAACAATGCCTATCATATCTATCAAGCATGTAATAGATCAATGCATTTCATCGTATTGACTACCATCAGGATAAACGAATTGATATGCCATCCCTTCCATTAGGTAGTTAAGGCATATTCAACTCTCTAGTAGGGCCCTCCTCGCTGGCTTCTCAACTCTCTCTCCTTATCCCTTTCTTATCTATCGTGTCTACTCTACTGGTAGCCTTGTCAAACGAACCCATCATACACCCCCCAAACATAGATACTTGGTTCTTTACCAAGGCAGAAAAACGGACCGGGATGCGGGGTAACTATACCCCATGTCTTCGGCGTCCTTGATAGCTTCGAGGTAGCCAAGACCAGTGCGTGTCTTGCTTGCACCGTCGTGGTAAGTAGCACTTCCTTATAAGTACCATTTAATAGCCTGTAGGGGAAATTCGCCAGCTCGGCTGCCTCTAAACATTGCGCTTGCAGAATCTCGTAAAGGATACTGGCTCAAGACACGCTACGCACTTGGCATCCCGTTTATCGTAGTCCTAGCAACTAACGCCGTTCTTTCTTTGGCCGCATTTTGTACGATTTTACATGAGGGAATGTTGAACATCCGCGTCATATCATAGAGAGGACGAGCCAACTAGCAAACCGTGGGTGAATACATATAGTGGACTGTAAATAGGGAAGGGAGAGCTGGGCTGTACGGACCTGGTGCAGAACAATATAATCTTTGTCCTGAGTGTATCACCCCATTTGAGTAGAAGGCCACTGATTCAAAAGGCCCGCGAACTACTAGATCATCTAAAACAACTATACAGGACTCTAGGAAGTAGGTTGTGAAGTCGGCAACTAGAAGCTAGGCTATTTAGACAAAAGGTGTAGTTCGCTTGTTTGGATGAATAGAGAGACCGAGTTCTACCTGCTTGACCGTACAGAAAACTATCGCAAAGTGGACAAATTTATAATAGAAGGCTGGTGTACATATACCTGACCTCAGCGAATCTAGAGTGGACGCATTTTTTGAGTTATGTAGTAGGAGGCCGGTTGTAACGTGTCTCCCTGGGGCTATAGAGGCCCTAACCTTCGGTTAGTAAAGTGTGGTTGCTTGTGTCGACAATTTATCATACAACGGCCAAAATAAGACTATTTAATAGTGAATAGAACATGCTATCTAAAAAACTAAATGCTCGCCTAGTGGATCTGGTTCTACGGTACCCCTAATGCTACTGGATTGGGGTGACGAGTAACCCCTCTCGCCCAAAACTGATAGGTGAACACGCGAATATTATTCTTATGACATGCCATGGAGATTTCTATATCTTAACATGAGAAATACCGCAATTTACCTTTCCTATGCAAGGTGTAGTCTGTCTGAGTACACGATTCCAGTGCTGCTGTCCACGAGCGGCTAATTATAGGCACTCGTCGAGTACCTAGGTAAAATGGAGAGAGGGTATTCGGTATATTCAGAGTGTCTACCCACATTGATAGACTGGCGTTTCAGTGTGCCAATAAGCATACAAATTTTTGTTCCCCTTGCGGTCAATTTTGCCCTGCCTTCGCCTCTCTTCTTTCTGCCCCTTTTCGGCTTGTCTGTGTTGCGAAGCCAGTATCGAGCGTTGTTGAGACAGGGGCAAGTGCATTAAACTGGTTCGGTCGTTCGCGCTCATATTTGCAGCCTGGTATGCTACGGCTGACCTCTCCCGTTTCTCCCTCTTCGATAATAATCGTGTGTCGCGTATATCTGAGTCAGGCTCCTCTTTGCTCAACCCCTCTTCGCTGTCGGGTTCTACGAGGGAGTATTCTAGTTGTGAAGCCGAGTTCCGGGTTCGACGACGCAACTGGGTGAGTGACGGCCCTGCTTGCGCCGATGACTGCCTTGATATTATTTTACCCGAAGGTAAACGGATCGAGTCCTCGTCAGTCAGCTGTGTCTTTTGAGTTGGGCTCTGCGCAGTCTCCTCCAGATGCCTCGTGTCAACATATCCCCCTTTGTCGCTCTCTCCGTCGTCCTCCGGCTCGGAGAATTCGTAGAACTCGGCAAATTCCGAATCGTGTTCAGATATATCGAATTTACAATGACCCTTGCTGGTCATGTGCTGCTGTACAGCTTGTACGGTGGCTCTCTCTGTTCCACAGTGTAAGCATTCCCGGTATCCGAAAATAACGAGATGCAGGTATCTGAAGAGAGTATCTAGATCGACTGCTAGATGTTTTTGATGTGGAACAAACAGGCCGTGGGACTTTTGCATGTGTATCACACTGTCGGCGAAAGTTGATGAGGAATTGAGACAGAACAGGCATTGCCCAGGTGTGAATGGTTGCATGGTGCCGTCCGGGGAGTCGATTGACTCCTTAGAGGATTGAGGTATAGAGTTGGGTTCCGGGCGCGATGACAGACTCATTGGCAAAGTTGATAGTGATGCACTTGAAGTTGTGGTTGTGGTTGTCACTAGCATCGACGAATTCCAAGAAGTGGCGGCGGCTATTAGACTGAGTTGGGCTCAAGTCTTGTGATTGTGTTGAGGCGTTGATGTTTCTATCTGACTTGATTGATCGAGTTGGATTGAATTTCTATCTGTTATATATATATATAGGTTCATACTTAAGGACTTGGTTCCGGTTGAATGAGGCGATGCAAGCATCTGCAGTGTGAGGATTGTGAGCACAGTTCAGGTTAGCGGTGGATTGATGGGGTAATGGCGGACTCCGCTAAACTCTTTAGGAGTCAAGAGTAACGCGACTGGACCAGTGCCCCACTGCGCAGTCACTAGCGCATTGGTCTTGGACCAATGAGGTGCTCGCTGGCTTGCTGATGAGGTATGATTCATAATGAGGGAGAGTGAAGCCCCGACTTTAGTCCACCTATACTAGGTAAATATTATAGAATATTACCGTGCCTCTAAACTGAAGGTTGAAATCCGGGTCCTGTTCGGGGCACGGTAGCTATCTCCGAGACCGACGACTTTGGAACGCGGTTCGGGCCGTGATGAGAGAAATTGGCCTCTCTTCCTTCTTTCCTACTAACATAGCTATCCACAGTAGAAACTACCAAAGAAGCCTGGCGTGACCAAAACAAAAGTTGTATTAGTGTTGGTTACTCCACTGTGTGGAGGGGTGTGTAGCTAATCTATATAGTATGAACTACTGCCACACTGTTCCTTCCTGAACTAACTCTACGGAGGTCTGAGCCATAATTGACCAATGTCCTTGGCAATGGCTCATAGTGTAAAATAAATACGCAATGTACGGTCTGGCGGCTTGGCAGGCAGTAACGTCGGGCCGCCAACAGCCCGACTTAACGTTGGCATACCCCAGCTGGCAGGGTTCTACCCTATAGGCCCTAAGTTAGGCCTAACCGCATAGCGCAATTAGTGGTCTTCTATTTGGCAGACCGTTGGCGGTCCGAAACACTACCCACTAAGCCGTTAGACCGTATATATTTTACTCGATTTGCACTATGGACCATTGCCAAGGATATTGGTCAATTAAGGCTCAGACCTCCGTACCACTAGGGCACAATGTCAATTACCTACCTAGGTACAGTACCTACCTAGCACTTACGCGCCTGTAGTAGTAGAATGAAATATGAGGATTTATGAGTGACGGTATGAACAGTCCCCTATACCACGTTTACCTATGGCGGACAGGGGCTTTTCGTGCTAACCTTGACAGTTTTGGAAGGTCCAATACAGGGGTCCTTAGCATTGTTACGCAACCCGAAAAAGCAATAATTAAATCTACAGCACACATAGGGCACACATTCGTTACGTAAGGTATAGTACTTGTATTAAGGGGAGCGTGAGCCTTTTCGGGTAGCTTTCGTCGCGTAGTCGGTGTATATGTATAGTTGCTATATCTAGTAGGATATAGCGGCGAATTCGGTGCATATACGCCTAGAAAGCTAGCCTAAGTGCCCAGTTAAATAAATGCAGAAACTAAAAAAACTAAATCCATCCTAACTAATCCATCCTCTCCTTTCTACTCTTTCAGCTAGTGCTATAACCCGCTGTACCTAAGGTAATTAAGGAGGTGGGCGGGTCGAATTTTCGTCGTATTCGAGTCGATCCGTGCCCAAATATGTGGTGTTGCAGAAGGGAAGTTGTGCGGTGGGTCCCCTAAACCCTGTAGAACACTTCAGTAAATAGTCATGGCTTAATTTTGACCACTATTAACATATCTGGGTTCTGTAATTATAGATGTACTGTAATTAACCTGACTGCAATTCTCCTGCAATTATACGCACGTTTTTTATATGTGAAAGTTAGAAATATACAACCCTGAAATGTTGATTATTGTCAGTCTCTCAACCCGGTGCCCAAGAGACTTGTGTCATTCATTTGTTTGGTCACTCACGGTTAGGTTAGATCTTAGCAGGCACTATAAATGTACCGGAGCCCGCTCACAATATCTTGGCTCGATCGCAGACTTCCACAATTTCTTTTTGTAGGTGGTTAATCACTCATGCGATGGTCTAGCAATGGTCAAAAGAGCGTCAATTAGATATGATTTTCAACTCACTTCAAATCTTCCTTCTATCTATATATAAATGAAAAAATTCTATCGGCGATCTACAACTTCAACATTTCCATCAACAGCCGTAACTGGAAGTTCTCGCCGCCAAATGCCTTCTCCAAGTTCCCGACTTCCTTGTCCAACTCACCATGCAGAGTTCGAATGACTCCGAGCGTGTACTCCAAACTCTTAGTTTTCTTCATGATGGTCAATATTTCTCGCTTCGCCTCATTACTGAGCTTTCCATCGAATCTTCGCTTCACTAACAGTGCCCGCAGTTGCATCGCTTCCCCAGCGAGTTTAGGCTCCGAATCTAGAGCCTGGATGCAGTGAATGAGAGCAAAAGAATACTTGCCTTCGTCAAGATCCTCGGCGAAGCCCTTCTTCTTTGCATAGTCGGCCGAAGCAAGGTTTTGGTAGTCGTCGCGAATCTGAAAAAATCGGCCGATTAGACAGCTCAGGAGGTCAAGATCAACGCCCGAGATATCATTACCAACTGGACTCTCAGCCACCATCATGCGGGTCAACATACGGAACAAGCCCCCGGTTTTATCGTCAACCATTCTCAAGTACTCTGCTATAGACGGGCATAGTGCGTTGTGTGTCCAGTACAGATCGTAGCTCTGACCTACGTAAAGCCGGCGCATCTCTTCTGTGAAGATATGGAAGCATGATGGGTTATCTAGCTCAGCGGCTAGCTGTGTTGCCTGGATGTAGAGGAATGTTGCGCTGTTGACCGTTTGAGCAGGACCATAGATGTCATGCGTGGAGGGTCTTCCCCGACGGAGCGGTGAGCTGTCTTCAAGGTCATCAAGCCTAGGACGCCGTCAGAATTTCCAGCACAACATAGCCAGGGAATACTACGTGGGGACTTACATCAGGGAGGCATTATGAAGCATCTTTACAACTTCTTTGATCTTTTGAGCTGTTTTTGAAGGGACCTTGAGCCAAGTATTCAGGGAGTCAACCGCTTGATCACGGAACCCCTTGGAGGGAAGTGAAGTGAGGTACCGCCAAGGTTGGAGAACAACCTTTACATTGATTCCGCGTTAGCTATTGAAATCAAGGTGTCGTATGTTTTAGGTACAAGGGGGTTATTAGACTTACACCGTCGCCTAACTCCGGCAGTTCCTTATCAAGAGCTAAAGAGACTACACTATCGACTGTGAGTGAGTCTGTGCTTGGCTTTGAAACATGAGCCGATTTCTTGACCCCATTGGACGTTTCTGTACCGTTGCCATTGATATGTTTAATTCCGTTTTCTTGGGCACCTACGGAGCGGCCATTCGTCTGAACGGCGTCGAAGTTACCAACACCATGTTCATCAACACCATTGCCGATACGGATGCCGACCCCATTGATGCCCCAGTACATTGCTTGGTCTTCTTTTAGGTTCTCGTCTATCGTGGTTTCATTGATGCCGAGGTCAATGGCAGAGTCTTTGCGATGGGCAGTGGCAGGAAGGCCGTTCGCTGTGTCCTTGGGCGGCCACAATGCAGGGTACTTCTCGACTCCATGCTTAGCTCGCAGGATTTGCAACTCGCTAAACGTAGAACCTTTGTTGTATCTTGGGCATTGGATGCTCCACACCAGGTTTCCTGAAAGCGAATATTGCATGACATCGATATACCTTCTAACATCGTCGCATAGATCCGTTCGCTCCCTGGTTTCCTTGACAACCTTGACATACTTGGCATTCTCCACGCGAACTACGTTGTCTATAGTCAGCTATCATAACTGCTAAGTAACGTCATGGGGGATTTCGGAATATCTCCTAAAACGTAAATAGAACAACAAGGATAAGATTCGGCTACTTACTACGCTCCTTGCAGATCTCCTTAGCTTCTTGTTCAGTGCAACCGTGCTCCCCCATAATGACCCAGATGGCATTCACAACATCAGGAAGCCCTGCCCTCATGGTGTCTTCGTACTCTTTCTCGTAGGAGAACAAATCATTTCCCAGAGATGCAGCAATCAATGCCGAAGTAAGGAGCTCTCTCGTTTCAGCCGCTTCTTCATCCGGGATGGTGATAGCGCAACCGAAAGTAACGAGGCCGTGCCAAAACCTTGATAACAGGTTAAAACGGTAACTAAACTGGATTGGAATATCAAGCAGTGGCTTTGAAGGGATAAAAGACTCACATATATCCCACGTCGAGGCATCTGTAAGGGATGTACTCTTCTAGTGTGTTAAAATGAACGTGATGCTGCCGTCCGCTCGCGTATTCTACAAACGTTGCCCAGCTTTTAATGGCGACCATGGCTCTCTCGGAGTCGATGGCCATCATCTCCTTGAGAATTTGAGCAGCGATTTTGCGCTTTCCAGAAGCGCCATTATCTTCAATCTTGCCAGTCTGAGCACCTTCTTCAAAAGCTTGAAGCATCTCATCATTCGAGGCATCTCGGATATCTTTACTAGCAACCTCTATGACATCTTCACTTTATTAGTGTTTAATACACACATATTAAGCAACCCGAGACATACCGTCATGAAGAAAAGCGAACTCATTGGCGTAGCTAATGATCTCAAGCCTTTCTGGGATACACTCTGGCACCGACACAGTCATAAAACTGTAGTCCGGATTTAGGCCACCTTTATAAGGTTTTGCCACTGGTCCAACTAGGCGGCGCCAGTCTTCCTGGGCCCTTAATGTACCGATCTCTTCTAAGTCGCCCGCTACGTGCTTTCGGAGATCAATATCATCGCAGAGGCCTTGAGTCTCATACGTGGATGGGTCAACAATCGTTGAAAAGGAGTACGCCATTGTACGTATAGAGAATAAAGTGTGTTGTGAAAATTGGACTGGTGAATGACGTGGGAGCTAGGGCCTGAGGATCTCTAATGAGTATAATATTGAAGAATGTAGACGAAAATGACAATGTGAGATCTAGGTAGGGTTGAGAATGGGCATCTGTCTGTGAATGTCAGGCCATGGGAGCGTCTTTTATGCACTATGAGAGTTTATGATCGTCCCTAAAATAGCCTGTGTGAAGATGTCCTAATTGCGATGCTACAGAATGGTCTATCAGCATACGTGACTTCCTAGAAAGCTCCAACTCCTGCAGTATGACCCAGACGATGACTGCAGGAGGACTTGTCCATTTACAGAGGTCTTACATTGTCACCAGAATAACAATCGGCAAAGGTCAACACCCTTGTAAGGAGTTACATCCTTGGCCCGGCAAAGACGAGCAGTTAGGAGACGGAATTTGAGGCCAAGATAGTAAGCGTAGATAAAGAATTTGGATTAGGTGCATATTGCCAGCGTTTTCCCCGCCACCCTGATGGGAAGACTCGATATGGAGAAGTTGGGATCTCCTCCCCCCCCGCAACCCGACAAGTGGTAATCAATTTCATGTTCCTGTTACATAACCAATTTATAGGAACATCTCCTTCTTTTATTAGAAAGTGAAAGGACGTCAATGTCTGTCGCTTCGTGAATCATTCATGTTATCTGCGCATCTTTAGACCGTTATCACGACATTTCCACATCTCGCAGTTTGAGCCATTTCTAATCATGGCTTCTCTTCTACCTTCTGATTCCCTCTTTAGAGAATATCTACCCAGAGATACATATAATAGTGTTATTATTGTTATCTCTGGTTTCAGCACAGCCTATGTCTTCGGCTTGGTGATTTACCGTCTCCTCTTCTCTCCAATAGCAAGATTCCCCGGGCCCAAGCTGGCCGCGGCGACAGGCTGGTACGAGACTTACTATGATGTAGTTAAGAAGGGGAAGTTTCTTTTTGAAATCGAAAGAATGCACCAGAAATATGGTATGTGATTACGCCTGGGATATCATTCCGCCTGCTGCTGTATGCTGAATCTTTATAGGGCCTATTGTGAGAATCAACCCTCATGAACTCTCTATTCGTGACCCTGAGTACTACGATAAGCTCTATGTGGCGGGTTCCGTGCGGCCTACTGATAACTATGTCGCCTTCGCCAACGGTCTCGATCTCGAAGGTTCCCACCTCCTCAGCACTGGGCATGACCTCCACCGCAAACGAAGAAAGCCGTTGGAACCTTTCTTTTCTAGACTTGGGGTTACTAGGCTTGAGCCTATGGTAGCAGAGGTTTGCGAAAATCTAGTCGTAAAACGATTGGAGAGCTTCAAGGGAACCGGGAAAATAGTCAGGCTTGATCATGCTTTTCTGGCATTTGCAGGTGACGTGGTTGGGAGGATATGCATGGATAATCCGCGCAACCTAGTTCACGACCCCGAGTTCGCTCCAGATTACTTCAATCTTTTCCATACTGTTATTAAGTCGTTACCACTCTTCATGGCTTTTCCTTGGTTGATTCGGTAAGCAATATCTTTGCAGGAATTGTGCTTATTATTAACTGGCATAGGCTCGTTCAGCTTGTTCCCGAAAGCCTATTGTTGAGACTGGATCCAAGAAGCCACGAATTTAACAAATTCAGACTGGTACGAGAAATAAGCCCTCATTCTGTGATTGATGTGCTGACAATTATGCAGATGTCTGAACGCCACATAGATGACGCTAAGCAAGAAAAGGCCGCTTCAGGGTCCAAGGATACATCCATGATGGGTGGCCCCGTCACAATATTCCGGCATCTTGTCAATAGTGATCTTCCGGCATCTGAGCTGACAAGGGAGCGTCTCTCAAAGGAATCCCAGGTTCTCCTCGGCGCAGGGACCGTCAGCACGGCCCGAACCCTAGATTTCATCAGTTACTACATCATGGCCAACCCAGCCATTAGGAAGCGCCTTACAGAGGAGCTCAAGTACGATATGGACGGCTACCCTGAGAAGAAACCTACGTGGGCCCAACTTGAGAAGCTACCATATCTGCAGGCTTTGATAAAGGAGGGGCTTCGGTATGGATTACCACACCTGCACATGAAAGGATGACTAATGATTGAAAATAGTCTGAGCTATGGCGTTATGCATCGACTTCCCCGTGTTTCGCCGCAGCAAGCTCTTCAGTTCAAGGACTGGGTTATTCCACCCGGAGTCCCTGTCAGTATGTCCGCATACCTTCAACACACTAACTCAGATATATATCCGCAACCATTTGAGTTTATTCCCGAGCGCTGGCTCGAGAATGTTACGCCTGAGATGACGAAGAACTACGTACCCTTCGCGAAGGGCTCCCGAAATTGCCTAGGAATGAAGTGAGTCAGCCCTTTCTGTTGTTGAAATGACACCAACTGACTAACTTGACCAGTCTTGTCTACTGCGAACTAAATTTCGTCCTGGCTGCTTTATTCCGCCCTGGAGGCGCAAGATTTGATCTATACAAGACAGATGAGTCTGATATCGTGCAGGTGCATGACCTTGTCATTCCTCTGCCAAGACTGGACACCAAGGGTGTCAGAGCCATTTTTTATTAGCAAGCTACCTGGAGTTCCATCTTTGGAGATGCATGTGATGGGAAGCGAAAAGCTTAAAATGATACATAAAATAGGCACATTTCTGCAGGGTTGTTAGTGGCTGTCTAATTGGAATTTTGCTGGCATCCAACGTGTTGTTTAGACGACTGCGGCTAATGCCGATTTGCCAATAAATCCCCGCCACAAAATGACAAAATGGGGGAATGAAACATGGGGCGATGCGCATACGGTCATGTTCGTAAGTGGCACAGTAAATATGTGGCCCGTTTCTCTAGGATATGGAGATGAAAGATCTAAAAAGAAAAATGCAAATTGCATAACGGCGAATGAAGTAGGAGAGTGACACATAGACAGGTAAAAGGCTGTGCGATATTTTTTCTAAAAAAGAGAAAACAGCTGGGTAAAGCATATGCGAATGAAGTACGATGGAAGCGGGCTGAGCTAATAGGAAATGGAAGATTGCTTGCATGCAGACATACATGTGCGGCGTAGGGCTAGACATAGATGCATATAAGCGGCATAAGATGAAGTAGCAGAAGGGCACAGTCGTTAATTAACAAGATTTCCCAACACCGATACGGGTTTTAAAGCTGAGAAAATGTCAATGATGGGCTGTTTTTAAGCTGACGTGCATACGCGAATGCAAATGAAGTAGGTTAGGAATGTTACATAGGATACAGCTGAGGGCAGGTCATTCGGAGATAAACTGTTCGAGATTGATCCAAGCAAAGAGAAAGAGCGGAGATATGCTGACATTCAAAGCGCCTCATGGAATATGTCGATAGCGAGGTAGGATTTCGTGATGTGGGGGTTGCACTGATGGTGGATGGGGAGAGTAAGCACTGATAAGTGCCACCTGATATTAATTATATGAAGAATCATACACAGTAGGGATATAAAATCCATTGTTTCACTATGACATCATTGTCTGTCCTCAAGAGGTGGCCAAACGAATCATATAGACTTTGGTCTCGTGAGGCCTCTTTCGGGTAAACCTAACTTCCAGATATCAGCAAGAAACTGCTGAAAATACCCAGAATGAATTCGGTCCAAGGTAATTACAGGTTATGAAAAGGACCCTTGCATAGAGCAACGCCATTTAGATACTGCAGAAGATGAGGGGTACGTAAATACTACTGTACCTGCTACAGGTGTCTGAAGAATATCCCATGACTAATAAGTTCACTAGATTATGAGAACTCGTTGGGGTTGATGACAGTCATCCCCACATGTAAGAGCCCCTGATAGATGGCGTGCGATCTGTACCGCTCGGGCAACAACTGCCTAACAAAGATTCGGGAACAAACAGTTGAAAAGCCGCTAAAGCAGGAAGGTGAACACCATTGAAGGTCATCACTCGGGTCTTTGTGGGCATTCCGTGATAAGAAACATGAGATATCATCCACTTACACGGTCCAATGACTTTCAGTACCCATGGTAGCCAGACATCTAGGACAGCCTATTGGCAAGTGGTCTGACACGTAGAGGTCTAGAAAGTTAAGCGAACTAGGCTTCTACGAAATGCGCAGCATTAGACGTTATACGATGCAAGCGGTGCGTTAACTGAGGTGTAGTGGGCATCAAACTGAGCAGGTTCCCACTACTACCTAAGTACGCACTCACAACGCTGAACCCGGCCGGCAAATACACTTCATACTGCAGGATTTGTTAAAATCAGGGGGCTGGTAAAGCCGGTGGCTGGGTACTTCGCCCCACACATATCTGTCCATATAAATAGAGGTACTACTCCACAGCACTATACTTAAATCTATTCCTTAATACTTAACGAATATATAATACACTACTACAGCTGTTTTATAATTTATAAATTTAACAAATTATAAACCCGGAAGTTTATAATTATAAAACCATTTTTAGAGGATTTTATTTATTTTATTTATTTTTTATAATATTAAATTATTAAACTACTACTATTTTTATTAAATTAAATTTATTAAAAATAATATAATATAATAAAAAAATATATAAAATACTTATCTAATATTATATTACTATAAATATTTTAATATATTATTTATAAATTAGTTTAATATTATTTTTAATATTAAAACTAAAAACAACTATATTTTTTTAATTTATTTATATATTTATTTTAATTTTTTATAACTATTATTAAAATTTATTGCTAAATTTATTAATAAAAATAATTTAAAATTAATATTAGTCCGTGTATAAAATATAAATTATATATAAATTTAATAGTATTATTTATTTTTTTAATAATTAGCAGGTTAGCTAAAAAAAATAATAAATAATATTTTAAATTATTAAAACTAAGCTTAAATTATACTTAAAGTTTTAGCTAAACTTATTTATAAAAACTCGAAAAACTACTGTTAAATAAAATCTTAGGACTTGATTATTTATTCTTTTTATTTATTATTATTTTTTTAATAAAAAAAATTTCTTATATTTTATTAAAAAACTCCGAAACAAAAACAAATTATGTTTTTTTTTCAAAAATATTATAAACTTTAACTATGTTTTAATATCGCTTTTATTTAGCAGTTTATTTTTAATTTATTAACTTTTATTTTCGCTACGCGAAGTATTCTTTATAAATATACCTAAAAATATTAATAAAATTAATTTATTTAAATTTAAAATAATTATTAAATCCTTTACTTTAAAAATATTTAATTTTATTACTATTTTAAACTTTAAATTTTTAACGTTAAAAATAATAAATATATTTATAAATCTCGAATTATTTTTTAATAATTTTATATTAAGCGTATTAAACTTTAATATTTTAAAAAATTTTATTTTAAAAAACGCTATTTTTAAACTAAAAAATAAAAATAATATTTTAATATATTAATTAAGCGTTACTTTTATTAATTATTATAATAACTAATAATATTAAAAGTACTTTTAAGCTATAAAATATTATAATATTTAAATTTTTTTTAGAATATTTTTATTTTAAAAAAAAAATAAAAAACTATATTTTTATTTTAAAATATATTAGTTTTTTTTTTAACAGCTCCAAAATAAAAAAACTAATAAAAATTGCTAATATTTTTATTAGTGCTAATTTTTATAAAGTAATAAAAACTTAAAAAATTATTTAATAAAAAATTATAAAGTTTATTTATAGCTAATATAAAAAAAATATCTAAAAAATTATTATAAATTATTACGCAGTATTAAAAGCTAAAAATAAGCATTTTACCGCTGCTAATTTATAAAACTTAATTAAAAAAAAATTTAAACTAGTTAGCAGTTTTATTTTCTAAAACCTGCTATTTAAATAAAAAAACGTATTTTTTACTACCGAAAGATTAATTATAGCTTTAGTAGTAAAATTCTAATTTATTTGCTCCAACTTAAAAAAATTAAATAAATTTTATATTTTTAAAAAACTTTTTTTATTTATAAAATTTTTTATAATACTAAAAAACAAATATATAATATTTATTTTAATATTTATATAAATAAATTATATTATTATTATAAAAAAAACATTAAGCGGCAGGTTTATAAAAAAAACTATATTTTAAATAGCTTTAATAAAAACTTAATAAAAAAAACAAGCAAAAAAAATAACTGCTTAAAATTTTACTAAAGCTGTTTTTTTTGCTGAAAAACACCTAGGTAATAAAAACCGGAGTAATAATAATAATAATAATTATAAAAATAAAAGCTTTAATAAAAAAACGTATTTATACAGCAATTATAACAGCTGTACCGCTACAGGTTAAAAATTTACGAACTATTTAAATAATAAATATTTTTTCCAGTATTTTAAAATAGCCTTATTAAACTAGCTAGCTAAAAACTCTAGCAAGCAATAAAAAAACAAAAATAAAAACTTAAACACTAGCGTATCCGTACTAATAATTATTAATTTTAACTTTTTATTTAAACTTTTAAATTTAATTTTTTTAGTTGTTAAAAATAACCCGGAGTTAAAAAAAAAACTAGTTAAACAAATACTAAGCATTTTAAACAAAATATTTAATAGTTTTAAATATATTAGCAGCTAACTATTAAAACCTATATTTATATTATTATTATAAAACTTAATAAATATAATTTTATTAAAATTAAATATTAAAAAAGCTTTAATAAAACTAAGATTTTTAAATATATTAAAACAATAAACTAAAAAATTAATAAAATAAATTTTTAAATTTATTATTTTTAATAATAATTATAACTAAACTAATCTTTATAATAAATTATTATTTATAAAGCTAGTAAAATATAACAGATTATTAATTTATAATATTAGTAGTATTATTATAATATTAAAATAAA